>PVKU01005605.1:0-120689 GCA_004027475.1 Anoura caudifer | reverse complement strand
AGTTGGACCCAAGGAGGAACACACCAAGGCACATCATAATTACATTAGCCAAGATTAAAATGAAGGAGACAATTCTAGAAGCAGCCACATAAAAGGAGGCAGTTCTACAAAGGAATTCCCATAAGACTGTCAGCTGATTTCTCAAAAGAGACTTTCCAGGCAAGAAGGGGCTGGAAAGAAGTATTCCAAGTCATGAAAGGCAAGGACCTACATCCAAGATTGCTCTATCCAGCAAAGCTTTCATTTAGAATGGAAGGGCAGATAAAGTGGTTCTCAGATAAGGTCAAGTTCAAGGAGTTCATCATCACCAAGCCCTTATTATATTGAATGTTAAAGGGACTTATCTAAGAAAAAGAAAATTAAAAATGCCAACAGTAAAATGACAAGAAACTTACTACTATCAGCAACTGAACCTAAAATAAAAACAAAACAGCTAGAACAGGAACAGAATCATAGAAATGGAGATCACATGGAGGGTTATCAGTGGGGAGGGAGAGGGGATAGAATGGGGAAAATGGTATAGAGAATAAGTAGCAGAACTGGTAGGTACAAAATAGGGGAAGGTTAAGAATAGCATGGGAAATGGAGAAGCAAAAGATCTTATATGTACAACCCATGGACATGAACTAAGGTGGGGGAACGCCGGTGGGAGAGGGGGTACAGGGTGGAAGGGAATAACAGAGAGAAGGGAAATGGGACAACTGTAATAGCATAATTAATAAAATATATATAAAAAGAATAAAGAAAATAAATGTTGGTGAAATGTGGAAAAATTAAAACCCTTGTGCATTGCGGAAATATCAAATGGTCCAGCTGCAACAGTATGGCAGTTCCTTAAAAAATTAAAAATAAAATTAGTCATCAATAAATCAACAAAAGAGTGTTGGCAAGGATGTGGAGAAAGGGGGACCATTTTGCACTGTTGGTGGTAATAAAGGCTGGTGCAACCACCATGAAAAGTGGTATGGAGTTATCTGAAAAAAATTAAAAATTGATCTGCCTTTTGACCCAGCGATCCCACGTCAGGTTTAAGGTTTCCTTCCATTCCTAGTGTACTAAAATGTTTTTTACCAGAAACAAATTGTGACATTTTTTAAATATTTATTTAAGTCTGTTATGATAATGATGATCTACACTATTTTCAAATTTGAAATCAACCTTGATCATAATCCCTTAAATATGGTCTTGATTTTTATTTAATGAATTTTTACTTACAAATTTTGCCTATGTTCATGAGGAATATTGCTCACAGTTTTCTTGTAATTGCCTTATCTGGTTTAAGTATCAGAGTAACACTAGTCTCACACCAAAAAAAACATTTTATAAAAGCATTTGTGTAGCCCTGGCCAGTGTGACTCAGTTGGTTGGAGTGTCATCCCATAAGCCAAAAGGTCACAGGTTCGACTGCCAGTCAGGGCACATGCCAAGGTTGTTTGTGGGTTCGGTCCTTGGTGGAGGCATGTGTGAGAAGCAACCGATTGATGTTTCTCTTTCACACTGATGTTTTCCTCCTTCTGTATCTTCCTCACTCCCTCTCTCTAAAATAAGTAAGCATGTCCTCAGGCAAGGATTTGTAAAAAAGCATTTGTGTAGAATGGGTATTATTTTTTTCCTACATATAATGTAGAATTCACCAGTGAAGCCATCTGAACCTGGAATCATTACTGAGGATTTTCACAAGTTCATAAGTATATTGCTAAGCAGTTATTTATTTCTTGAGCTTGGTTGCTTTCTGTTTTTCAAAGAATTTGCTCATTTCATCTAAGGTGTTCAATTTGTTGGCATAAAGTTGTATATAACATTCCCATATTATCATTTAATGTCTGCAGTAATGTCACTTCTCATTCTTGGTATCAGTAGTTCATGTGGTCTCCTTTAATCCTAACTGGTCTGACTATAGATATAAATTAACTGATATTCTCTTTACATAGTTAACTTGTAGGTATATATCTCCAGCAAAACTCTAACTGGGCTAAGAAAGCAGGAAAGCCAGATTTTCATCCCTTCTCTTGGTACCACAAATAGCAGCTAAGCACAGCATCTTTATACCATCAGCAGTAATTTTTTGACAAAAGAGTAGACAGGTGATAAGAGTGAAGGCCAAATTTAAGAAACCACCCATTGTACAGTAGCAAAAAAGACCTAGACGTCAGAAAAGCTTGAGTTCAAATTCCTATCACTCACGTAATAGCAATGTGACCTTGAGGAAAAAGTTAAACGCTCTAAACACTCAATTAGCTCATTTGTATTAATAAAATGAAGAAGCCTCTTTACAGGGTTGCAAGATTTAAATGACATAACAACCTTCATAGAGTGCTCGGTATAAAATATCAAATGTTAGTATCCCTCTGTTCACATAAATTGATTAATGAGCCATTAATGGCAGAAAACTGTTTCAGTGGTGCTCATTTTGACAGCACATATACTAAAATTGGAATGATACAGAGAAGATTAGCATAGCCCCTGTGCAAGGATGATATGCAAATTCGTGAAGCGTTCCTTATTTTTTAAAGGACATATGGACAAAGCCAAAGGGGGTAGGGTGCAAGGGTGGGAGGTGGGGATGGGTGGGCTGGGGGAGATAAAGTGAAGTGAAAATGGAGAGAACTGTACTTGAACAGCAATAAAAAAAGTTAAGAAAACTGTTTAAGTCTAACACTATGACCAAAAAAGTGTATTATTAAATGACTAGATTTCATGCATTGAATTACTTTTAATTTATGTTAACTATAGAACACATAAATATGGAATTTCAAAGTGTACAAAATGTACATAAAAATGAAAAACTGTACATAAATATTAAAAGCAAGTGTTCCACCATATTCAGTGTCAAAATCCTCATAAACAACTACTTTTAACCATTTGTGTTGTGTTTTAGTGGTTAACTCAGTAACTCTAAGTCAAACCCCTTCTCCTCAATTCCATGTTCAGCAGTAGCTAAGGACTCAGGGTGATCGAAGAAAAAGATATTATTAAGCAGCCTAAACATGGTGCAGCTCTCAAATGCTGTCTCCTTTAGTATTACTTTCATATTGCCATGGTTTACAGTCCTGACTTCTCTTCTACAATTATACTCAGACCTTTAGCACTTTGTATATAAATCAGTTCTAAAAACCAAAAACCCACCCTGGCTGGTGTGGCCCAGTGGACTAAGCACTGCACTGCAAACCTAAGGGTTACCAATTCAATTCCCAGTCAAGGCACCTGCCTGGGTTTTGGGCCAGGTCCCCAGTAGGGGCGTGTGGGAGGCAACCACACACTGATGTTTCTCTCCCATTGTTTCTTCCTCCTTTCCCCTCTCTACAAATAAATAAAATTTTAAAACTAAAAGTTTAGAAAACCAAAAACGCATTAATTTACTTATAAAATTATGCTGATGTGACTAATCCTTGCTGAATCAACTAAAGTGAGTGAACACTGACAAGGAAATGTAAATTAATACCATTAAATTTGTTCAAATTGTCCACATGAAACATTTTTTTCTTACACTCTTACTAACTGCTCAAAATTTTACCCGAAATTCTATTGATTCAGTTAGACCACAATTTTCCTATATAAATTTTTCCTGCCAATGTTCTTAATTGCTTGTTTTCCCCTATTGATGAGGCGGCACTTACCTTCACCAACCACACATCATCCAGGTTCTTAACCATGGATGATTTCCTCCAGGTTTTAGTTTTTGTCTGCTTATTTTTGGTCTCCTATACCTAATCCACTCCTTTTATTGGGTTGACCAAATAAGCCCATTTTGTTTTTTCCGTAAAATAAAAAGATACATTTTTCATTTGTACCAATAACTTTATTGACTTGGATAATCTGTATGTCAGCTATCTCTCACTATTGGCTTCTGGGGGGTAGAGGCCAGGGGTGCTACTAAACATCTTCCAATGCATAAGACAGCCCCATAGCAAAAAAATTTTGCCAAAATTTCAATAGTACCAAAAACTTCACAAAAACACTTCTGACATGTTCAATCAGTCACAGCACCTTCTCCATATACTGCACAAATCCTTTTTTGGGTTCCAGTTGCATTTTTACCTTTCTTGAAATAATAAAGCATAATATGCCAAAAATGTTGGGTATTTTCTTCCATCTCAATATTAAAATGGCTGTGCAAAAATTCACCAATTTTGGTAAGTTTTTAGTAAATATACACTGATATGACAGCTGTCGCAATATAATCTAACAAAATTGTTTCAAATGAAGTTAAAGACAACTAAGCGCTACAAGAGCCAATGTATAGAAAAAACATAACAGACTTTTTGGCCAACCCAATACATAGCAGTTAAAACAAAACTACCACCCCTCCTGTCCTCACCCTTCCCTAACAGTACTAGAGCACTGATGACTCCTGAAGTACAGTATGCCAGACGGTTTTTAATACTGTATTATGCCACCGGAAAAACTAAAAAGTACTTTACTTGGAAATGGAAAAGTGCTGCTTAAGTACATAGTGGAAGTAAACTCAGAAGATATGTACAAAACTAAATAATCGTGTCCTTCATTTTAAACCTTTTTAAAGTTTTTTTTTTTTTTTAATTTTCTACATTATAGGTGACATTTTAAGTGGGTAAGGAAAGTATTTATTCTCAATAAGTGATGGTATAATTTACTAGCTATTTGGGGAAAAAATAATTCCCTACCACAAATCTCACATCAAATGAATTACACACATATTAACAATTTAATTTAAGCCCATTTATTAATTCAATTACTTTTTTTAACCTTGAGATTAGAAAATGTCTTTCTAAGCAAGACTCCAAAGACAGAAACCTTAAAACGAGACCACCAGACTTAACAGCCTCTGCATTTTCAGGATAGAGGGTGATGGAAGAGAAGAAAACTTTGAACTAAATTAAAACATAAATTACAAAACTACACAGCCATGTCAATAAAATTAGCAAAGAATTCAAAACGGCAATTTACAGGACAACCTGGAAGAACTGGATAAATTTTTAGAAACTCACAATCTTCCAAGATTGAAAAAAATAAATAAAACAGAAAATATGAACAGACCAATAACTACTAATGAAATAAAATCAGTAATGAAAAAACTCCCAACAAACCTAAGACCTGGACCAAATGACTTCACATGGGAATTTTAACAAAAAAATTCAATGATGAATTAACATCTATCCTTCTCAAACTATTCCAAAAAATTGAAGAGGAGGGAAGGCTCCCAAGCTTGTTTTACAAGGTCCTCATTCCAAAGCCAGACAAAGACATTACGAGAAAAGAAAAACTATAGGCCAATATCCCTGATGAACACAGATACAAAATCCTCAACAAAACACTCACAAACTGAATTCAGCAATACATTAAAAAGATCATACGCCACAATCAAGTAGGATTTTCTTCCTAGAATACAAGACTGGTTCAATAGCAACAAATCAATTAACGATACACATAAAAAAAATGAGTAAAAATCATATAATCCTATCAATAGATGCAGAAAAAGTATTTGACAAAATCCAGAAAACATTTATGATTAAAAAAAAAAAAAAAAAAAACTCAGCAAAGTTGGGATAAAGGAAACCTCAGCATGATAAAGACCATATATGACAAACCCACAGCTAACATCATAGTCAACAATAAAAAGCTGAATGCTTTTTTTAAGATTAAGAAACAAGACAAAGATGTCTGGTTTCAGCATTTTTATTCAACATAGTATTGGGAGACCTAAATACAGCAAACAGACAAGAAGAAATAAAAGGCCATTCAAATTGGAAAGAAGTAAAACTGTCATTATTTGCAGATGACATGACACTATACAGGCTGGGGAAAAGTACGTTTACAGTCCTGGCCAGCATGGCTCAGTTGATTGGGTATCCTCCCACAAAGCAAAAGGTCTCTGGTTCAATTCCTGGTCAGGGTACATGCCTAGGTGGTAGGCCCAGTCCCCAGGTGGAGGCAACTGATCCATGTGTCTCTCTCACATCAATGTTTCTCTCCCTCTCTTTCTCTCTCCCTTTCCCTCTCTCTAAAAATAAAATAAAATCTGTTTTAAAAAAGTAGGTTTACAGCTGTTCCCATGGAATATAATACAAGTAATGAATAATACAAGAATAAACTCTGTTTTGTATATTCACACTGTAAACCTACTTTTGCCCCACTTTGTATATAAAGATCCCTGAAGAGTCCATCAAAAAACTACTAGAATAAGGAAATTCAGTAAAGTAGAAGGCTACAAAATTAATATTCAAAAGTTAGTTGCATTTTTATGTACCAATAACAAACTCTAAAAAAGAAATTTTAAAAAATCCCCTTTTCAATTGTCTCAAAAAAATGCCAATAAATAAATTTAACCAGAGAGGTACAAGGCTTGTATTCAGAAAACTGTAAGACACTCAAGAAGAAAAGAAGGTACATATAAATGAACAGAAAGTGCTCATGGATAGGAAGAATCAACATCATTAAAATGTCCATACAACCCAAAGCAATCTACAGATTCAATGCAATCCCTATAAAAATACCAATGGCATTTTTCACAGAACTAGAACAAATAATCCTAACATTTAGATAAAACAAAAAAAGACCCCAAATACCCAAAACAATCTTGAGAAAGAGCAACAAAGTTGGACACATCACAAAATCTGATACCAAACTACACTACAAGGCTATAGTTATCAAAACAGTGTGCACTGACACAAAAAAAGACACACGGATCAATCCACCAGAATAAATAGTCCAGAAATAAACCCATACCTATATGGTCACCTATCTATGACAAAGAAGTCAAGACTGCACAATGGTGTAAAGCCAGTCTCTTCAATAAATTAAAAACAGAACTACCATATGACCCAGCAATCCCACTTCTGTATACTTACCTAAAGAAATCTAAAACACCAATTTGAAAAGATATACATATCCCTGTGTTCACCAAAACACTGTTTACAATAGCCAAAACATGGAAGCAACCTAAGTGCCCATCAACTGATGACTGGATAAAGAGGTGGTACATGTATACAATGGTATATTACTCAACAATAAAATAGAATGAAATCTCTAATGTGCAACAACATGGATGACCTAGAGGTTATTTTGCTAATTGAATAAATCAGAGAGAAAAAACAAATACCATATGGCATTACTTATATGTAGAATCTAAAAAGCAACCAGACAAAACAGAAATAAGCCTCATAGATACAGAGAACAAATTGATGGTTGACAGATGGGAGGGAGTCGGCAGAATGAATAAAAAAGGGGAAGGGATTAATAACTACAAACAGGCAGTTATAAAATAGTCACAGGGTTATAAAGTACAGCATAGGACATATAGGCAATAATATTGTAATAACTATATATGGGGTTGGGTGGGTAACTAGGTTTATCAGGGTGATCACTTTGTAAGTTATATAAATGTCTGATCACTATGTTGTACACCTTAAACAAATATAGTATTGTATGTCAACTATATTTGAAATTTTAATAAATTATTTTTAAATGGCAATTTACAAAAGAAATATAAAATCAAAACTAAGATATCAATTTCTGCCTATCGATTTGAATATCCAGTGTTAGTAGAGAAGAACTGGCACCATCTAACTACTGGTAAATATGTGGCTGGCACAACTCTAGCAACATCTACAAATGTCTGAAGTGCACTCGGAATCTCACTTTCAATAGCCTATCCAGGACATGGATGTTCATCACTGTATTGTTCATATTAAAGAAAATCCAAAAAGGCTAAATGTCCAACCAAAAGGACTATAGTAACATGTCATTAAAGCTAAAATTATTGTATAGAACTACACCTGTTGATATGGAAAGTAGAATGTTTTATGATATTAAATTTCCAAAGGTTATTGCTACAGCTATAGTACCCATTTTTATAAATAACGTATGTATGTATGCATACAAGTGGATTAAAGAAAATCTAAGAACATATATTGAAATATTAATCACCTCCTCTGACTGAAATAAGTACATGGTAAGCAACAAAAGAAAATATATTGTAAATATATACTTTACAAAAAATATACTGTAAATATATACTGCCGAAGAAAGAGTGTTAATCCCATAGTAAATTAAGAAGAAAATTTTTCCAATTACATAAATTTTTACATTAAAACAAACTAAATAGCATGGTAGAAAGAAAAAAAATCAAGAATGAAATATATACCTTGACCTACATAGTATTTTATCAAAAAGGAATAATAAGCTTTTCAAAAGAGTATAATAATGCTCAACTTAGCTATGCCCATATTCTGTTCCCAAATCTCCAACCTCCTGGTCTTTGTTGCAAATTTCTTCTTTAAGAAAACAAAACATATTAGCTAACTTGACTGTGGTCATTTCACAATGTAAACATATGCCAAATCATGTTGTAAACTTTAATTATGTACAATTTTATTTGTCAATTATACTTCGATATAGCTGGGGGTCAGGGGAAGTAATGAACTCAGGGGAGAAAGACAGAAAAATAGATGGAAGTTTCAAAGGCATTCTGCAAGTCCACATAAGAGAATGATTCAAATTTCAAATTTAGCACAAAAAAGCCATCTTCAAAAGAAAATTTCCATTGAAAAAAGTCATGGGGGGGCATACCCGCCATACAGAAAGAGCATTTAAGAATAGTTAGAATTTCTCAAAATTCTTATTACATCATAGATCAGGACTGTGAAGTAAAAAATTCAAACAAGTTTTCAAAATAACCACACTTTTCTAAAAAATAAAACTATACCATTTTAAGTCTCAATCAATACTCACTGTACTCCAGCTTCTTTCTCTTCTTTTTCTCTTTCAATTGTTCTTCCTCCTCCCTGACTCCCTCTTCTTCCTCTCTCTGCTCGTCTCCCAAAGTATCATAACACACTGCATCACGATGAGCAGCCTTCCTCTGGAAATGCTTAGTTTTGGATCCCCCTTTAACAAGTACAACTTTTCTTTTCAAACAAGTGCAGCCAAACATGCAGTCAGGTCTGCGGCAGTGAGCAGGCTGGCGCTTCTCCAAAGCCAGGCTGGAACATATGCAACCCAATCGACAGAAGTCATTGTTGCATGGAGGGGCTCGTTTCCTTATGATTGTGTGGATGGGTTTAGTTTTGAGAGATGCCTAAAGTGCAAACAGAAAATTGTAAATCTACTAAATCATCCCTTAACATCACCAACACCCTTCAATCATATGTTGCTCTGCTGCCTTCTCAGAATCTGAGCACTTAGTACTAACAGCGCAGGATTAGGGCAGATTCAAATAACAGAACACAAAAATAATTAATCAGGACCCTGAGCAATTTCCCATTCTCACACATATCACTGGCAAGCAAGAGAATATTTTAAACAGTTATGAGCTAAAATATCAGCAAAGATAAATTTAGTCTCAATAGAAAGCACACATAATGTTCTAGGGTAGGGGCTGACAACTTAAAGCCCAAGGATTAAATGCAGCCTGTTTCCTAAATAACGTTTCACCGGAACACAGCCAGGCTCCTTCCTGATGTCTATGGCATCACAACAGAGCTGAGAAACTACAACCGAGTGCATGGCCCACAAAACCTAAAATATTTACTGTGCTTTATAGAAACAGTTTGCCGATCCCTGCAATATGGTAATTAAAAAAGGGAGTGACAGTGTACACACATAAAAGTCTTTAGGAAAGATTAAGTATAAAGGACACATTCTCTATTTAGTCCCAGTATCTAATGGATCTTCAGCTCTAGAATTTAGTCACAGGGTTTAAAAATGGGAGACAAGGTACAAAAAGTTCCTGACAAGAAAATTATCCTCATTTCGTTGTGTCACTTCACATCTCTACAGGCCACTAAGACAGGTGAAGCAGTAATGAATGAAAAGTCTTAATACAAAATTTGAGAAGACAGAAGCTCTCTCCACCCATTTATAACTTTTTTGGATTTTGGGGGATTTAGTTCCTTTGAAGCAGAACTTTCAAAGCTGTTTTAACAAGATCAGCAAATGTTCTTGCCCACATACTATAGAATGGCCAGCTGCCTTTAAATAGAGTAAGAATATTACTCAAAAACATAAACATACTGTTGCCCTCTGCAGCAGGAGGAATCTACTACACTTGGGTATCTCGTTAATAAAGAACAAATGTGGAAGACATCCCCTTAGTTGTCACTAAGGTAGGTAAATGCCCAAGTCTTTTGCCCAAAAGCTTCATTCCCCCTTTCCCTCACTAATCTATGGTAATTCTTTCTAGCCAAGAATATACTTCTAGAAAACAACAGAATATACTTCTGAAAAACAACAGATACTTACTTGAGCCGTAAGCAGAGTTGTTAAAGATACATCTGCTCGCTCTTCAGTGATATAGGTCCTTGGTTTTCCTTCCCAAAGTGCACAGTCTTCCAAGTCCATTAGCTTCACTTGAGATTTAGATAAGCCTGGAGGGCGAGTCCCCTGCTGCTGCTGCTGCTGCTGCTGCTGCTGCTGCTGCTGCTGCTGGTGTGCCTGCCGCAAACTAATTTGCTTTGGGAATGTATTTTCATCTAAAGTTGGCACAACAAAGTTATTCACCTGATTTTCTGAGATGGTGCTAGAATTCTTCGTAACCTTATCTGCTGGAACAATATGAGTGTGTTTCTGCTTTGGTGAAACAGGGTATGGCAAAATGGATTTATAAGATGATTTAGTCCGGCCGCTGAAAGTTGCCTGTTTGTTCTGAGACTTTGCCTTTCGGGAGGCGGGGGCTACAGAATGAGGCTTCAGAGAGTAAGCGGTGGAAGGGGAAACGGTAGATTGCTTCTTTAGCACGCTGTCCAGGGTTCGCACGTAGCTGGTACTCTTAGTGGGAAGCTGGTACACCACAGGAGACGCGGGCGCGTTAGAGGAGAAACCCATGCTTGTTTCCATCAGCTTGCCTTCATTCTCCAAGTACTCATCTAGCTTATCACTGCAGAAAGCAGAACGGTTTTTCAGTGGACCCTCTGAATTTCCACCTGGAAATGAGGAGACACAGATACTTAAAAAAAAAAATCTAGTACAGATCTTCAGCTCCCTTAAAAAATACACTAAAAAAGCCAGGATTCCCCTCCTCAAAAGAAAAATATAAAACTAAGAAATTCAATACAATACACTAATTATATTAAAATTAACTCTAAAATTATCTCATTACATATATTTAGCATTAGTTTTTGAGAAGTTCTAACAGCAACAATTAACACTAAAGTAAGAGTGCTCAATCTTTGACAATTTATGACGTTAGTACAGAGACCACACTTAAGTAAAAATTGAAGAACAAAAAAAAATATTTAAATTAGACTTCAATACTATGCAAAGAGATTTTTAATTATTTTTTATTAAATTTATCAGGCCGACATTGGTTAATAGGGTCATACAGGTTTCAAGTGCACGTTGCTATGATACATGATCCGCAACGTTGCATTATGTGCCCACCACCAAGTCAAATCATCTTCTGTCACCATATATTTGGCACCTTTTACCCTTTACTACCCCCATACTTGCCAAAATTTTACTTAAGAGATTGCAGTACCTGGACTGCAATATAAAATGCAAGGGAAGGGGTAAGGCTCAAAAAAGAAGTATAAGATTGTTTTCAAAAAGTGAAAAAGCCAAGTTTAGTAGAGAGACACTACTATTACAAAGATTCAAAGATGAGAAAAAACAATTTAGACAAATAATAAAGTTATCTGGTTAGAGTGTAACCTGCCAAGAAGTACAGTGAGAATGGAAATACACTAAGAAAGGAAGACCAATAGAATATAGTCAGAATACTTGGATTAGAAATTTGCTTTCAAGTATAATGCTATCAGCAATCACTTTACACTATGAAGTACACTGTTCTGAAATAATGCTTGAGAGTGATGCTTTTTATAGCCACAGGAATAAGAGAAAGAGCAAGCAGTTTTCAAAGGCTGCAGGAATAACTTAAGCCTGATATGGTTAGGGACTGAACACCAAGACCAGGGCTATGGGAACACAAGGAATAAACAAATATCAGCAAGATAATTTTCATTTTATTTAAAAACATGAAGAGATGAAGAAAAACAACAAAGACTTACTTTTAACAAAGGGTATAGTCACATTTCAGAACATATTTAAAATCTTTTTAAAAAGCCGGTTTACCTTCATTTCTAGATGCAGAAGCACCATGAAACTTTCCCCTCCATCCCTTGATCTTGGTGAAGTCATTGGTCTTTCCTGTTCTAGAAACAAAGGAAAATCCAGCATCTATAAAAGAAAAAGTAAAAGAGATGACTAAAATCCTAGCAAGCCAATATTTAGTATCAAATTCATCACTAAGACTTTGTCTGAAATGTATAAATCATTAAGACTGTGCCACTAGATAAAACATATACCCTAAGCTATCCTAAACACACTTTGTCTCTATCAAAGATAGCGTTTTATTTGTATCACAAACTTGTTTGACTTCATTAAATGCTATGTACTCACCAGGAGAAGCAGGGTTGGTTCCTGTAAGGTTCCAGAAAGGAAAGCTAGTGGCTGGAGGCAAAGGCAGCTGTACTCCCAAGTATTTAAGATCAATGCTCATTGTTGGATCCACTGAATTCAATTTTAAGCCCACTACAAGAAAAAGGGACCACAAATCATACTGGATTTTTTAAGCTTTGGTTGGGAGGAAGGAGACAGTGGAGAGCAAAATAATGAAATAAAAATTTTAAATGGCAGAGAGACTTTAAGATGACCCCATGATCCTCACCTCCTAGGTATTACATATTCACATACTCCTCCCTCCCTGAGTATGGGTGGGGCCTATGGTTTCTTTCTAAGAAATGGAATGTAGTAAAAGGCATGAGATAGACATGATTTATATGTATGTAACAATGTAAGAATAAATGTATCACCCATCTTGCTAAGGCTGCAAGGATAAAAATTCTGCCAACCATCCAAGGGAAACTGGAAACATACCTCCCTGCAGTCAAGCCTCTAATGAGAAACTAGGCCTGACATTCTGATGATAAATATTGTGAGACCCTAAGCAAAGGACCCTGTTAAGCCATGCCCAGACTTCTGACCCACTAAAACAGTAAGACAAGAAATATATTGTTTTAAGGTGCTAAGTTTGTAGTAATTTTACAGCAGCAATAGATAACTAATACATAAATATAGCAGTATTCAGATTTTTTGTGCTTTTATGTTCCAGAGACTTTCTAGGACCTCCAATACAAGCATGCCATAAACTAAGTGTATGCCCTGCTTACGAGTACTAATTCTCTAGTTATTATTAATGATATTTATGATTAATTTGGATATAAAAATAGTATGACTTACTTGCAGGTTAAGAGGTAATCCTTTGGGAAAATAATTACATATAATTTTACACTTTTTTGCTTAACAATTTACATCTGAGATGTCTGTGTTTGCTTAACAATTTACATCTGAGATTTCTCTCTCAATCATTTATTTCACTGCTATACACTATTCCAGGTTATAAATATACTCCAATTTATTCACCATTCTTCTACTGATGAGAACAGCTTCCTATTTTTAACTATTATACGCAATGTTGCAGTATAGTTGTACACTCACAGGGATGTACAGCACACATGTGACTGTGTAAGAGCTTTCTCTAATGTATTTAGCTTTTCCTTATGGCATTTCCCTGGAAGAACAAATGCTATAGAAGACAATATGGTCATCTTTCAATTGTACTGAATGTTGTATTTGACATTTGTGGCTACCCAAAGTACCTGAACACCCTTCCTATGGAGCTGTTACTTTTCCCCACTATCACACCCACCTCTTTAAGGTAGGTATTAGAAAAACTCACTTTCCAACTTCTCTTGCAATTTATGTGCAGACACAAGACATGGGTTTTGCTAATCAGATACAACCATGGAAGACTTCAATTTAGAAGAGAGCACCATGAGGAAAGTAATACTGTGTAGAATTACACAAATGAGACCGACAGTTCCAGCCAACGAAAAAACTTTAGGGGTAAAAGTAACCAAGGTCCTACATTGCAGTATATTGTTTTAATGTCCACATTGACACTGGTGGTGACTGTCCAATGTTGTGGGACTGCTTATATGAGCAGTGTGGAAATATAATGTGGGCGTTTTTCCTGACTACATACTCCTACGGTCTGTTTCTCTGGCCTTTCAGGAGATTCTCTGTAAGTCACCTGATATTCTTTAATAAATTCATATTCTATTTCATTTGTACAGTAGATGATGATGTTTGCGAATAAGAATTCTAATAAAAAGTTATTCTGACCTCTTATGTGGAGGTCATAGAAGAAAATGACAACTGTGTAACAAACAGGAATGATACCAGGCAGCTAATGGCGGGAGGCATGCAGCTCTGTAATTACCAGTTTCCGTTGGTCTTGCCTGGCCACACTGAGATCGTATCTCAAGATCACACCTGTCACATAATCATGGATTACCATGCGCAACAATGCACTGGTTGGGAATGTGTGCTCTAGATATTGCCAAATAATTCTCAGTGCATACCTCCTCCAGTGGTGAATGATACCACTGGACGTTAAAAATTGTGCCAATCTTACGGTATAAAATTAAGTCCTACTGTTCTTAAATTTGTATTTTTCTAACACTAAGGACAACCTTCTAATCTAGATTTCCTCATTTGTGATTTACTGGCTTCATACAATTGAACAGGGAAGTAGTTAACTTAAAATTTTAACATAACGGATGCCAAACGGAGTTAGAAGTATTAAGTTTTATAGTAATAACCTTAAAAGTCATAGATACAGCCCTAGCTGGTGTGGCTCGGTGGGTTGAGTGTTATCCCAAAAACCGAAGAGTCACTGGTTCAATTCTCAGGCACAGCCCGTGCCTGGGTTGTAGGCCAGGAACCCAGGTGGGGAAGTGCAAGAGGCAAACAATCCATGTCTCCCTTTTTCCCTCTTTCTCTCTCCCATCCTCTCCTCTAAAAATAAATAAATAAGCATTTTTTTTAAGATTATTTATTTTTTAGAGAGAGGGGAAGGAAAAGAGAAAGAGAGGTAAAGAAACATCAATGTGCAAGAGAAATATAGAGGGGTTGCCTTCCGCACACCCCCAACTAGGAACCTGGCCTGCAACCCAGGCATGTGCCTGACTGGGAATCAAACTGGCAATCTCTCAGTTCACAGGCCAGCACTCAATCCACTGAGCCACACCAGCCAGGGCATAAATAAACATTTTTTAAAAATTCTTTTAAATGAAAGTCATTGGTACAGGTTTCCAATAAAAAGTTTACACTGTCCTAGTTGTCTAAAAGGTAAGAGACACTAGGTAAATTATAAGCTACAAATTCTTATGGGCTAATTTGTATATTCTCTACACAGGACTTATCTGAACAAAAGATAGCAATTGTTTTAATATGCAATTTAGTTCTTTAAAATATTATTTTTTTATCATTTTTATTTTAATCACACGTGCTTAAAGCCAACATTAATAAAACATTCTTTCCTCATGTTTCTAATCTACTGGGGAGAAAGTAAGATTATGATTCAAAACAACTGGTTTCTAATCCTGTTTTGGGGCTAAATTTCTCTTAAGTTTAGGTTCTTCATCAGCAAAATAAGTATCAATCCACCATACTGGGTTTTATGTTTTAAGAATTTCACTATATATTCTGTGAAGTATTATGTTAATACAGATGGTTATAAAGATAAAGGACATTTCCCAGACCTCAAAGAGCTATTTTGTTATGTTTTCCCAAATGTCTCATTAAAATATTAGGTTGGTCAAAAAAGTCCATTTAGTTTCTTCCATAAAACAAAAGACACAATTTTCATTTTCACCAATAACTTTATTGATTAGGATATTCTGAGTTGTTGGCTATGCATGATATAATGTTGACTGTTCTCAATGTCTCAATTTGACTGCTATCAACTTCAACTGGTCTACCCAACCATGGAGCATCATCCAGCAAGATATCTCTAGCATGAAATTTCACAAGCAACTTTTTACATGTTCAATCAGTCACATCCCCTTCTCCAAATACTGCACAAATCTCTTTTTTCGGTACTTGAGTTGCATTTTTACCTTTCTTGAAATAAAGTATAATATGCCGAAAATGTTGTGTAATTTCTTCCATCTTCATTATTAAAACGGCTACACAAAAATGCACCAACTTTGATAAGTTCTTTTTTAGACACACATTGATATAACAGCTGTCACCATACAATCTAACAAAATTGTTTTGAATGATGTTAAAGACAATTAAGTGCTACTAGAGCCATTGTATGGGGAAAAAACAAACAAATTTTTGGCCAGCCCAATGGTTACAATAGGTAAGTCAGTCCTATGAGATGTAAACAAAAAGAAACGACACCTGAAAAGCTCAAAGTTCAAGGGAATCTGGTAAAACTTTTCAAAGGGTGTAATTTTTAAATTAGAATAAGTAGGAATTAACTAGGAAAGTTGGGGAGGGAAAGCAGAGTGGAACCAGAAAGAGATAATATAGAAATTCAAGTGAGAACTGAATCCTAAACAAAGAATAAAATGAAATACTGTAGTGCTTTCAGAAGAAAACAGTATTCTATTATTATCACTGACAAAAACTATCAAAACAGATGACCACAGAAAAGGTAGAAAAAAGAAATGAAGTTGATAAAACTGTACCCAAACAATCAAGTTGATAGACATGCAAAATCTAGATCCACACAATAAATTTAGAGACTGTTTTTCCTACGTATTTTCTTTTCTGCATTGACTTGTATTTTGAACTACCATCTCCCCTCAAAAGTGATATCAAATCCTAAACACACAGACAAAAAAGACCAAGTTTATTTTAAATATACATATTAATTTTTTAAAGCCCTTAAAGGAGAAGTCAATAGCACATAAACACTGTTCTAAGTAACTCCCAATTTAATTTACCAAGGCTATCCTAAAAGGTTTGACCAGCAAACACTTCCTTCCCTGGTAACAGATACATGAAATATAGACTTAGCTGGTTTCATATGAGTAACTTTGGCTTACAGAAAATAAGGCACTGAAATAATTCATAGAAAGCCTATCCCCCCAAAATAAAATTCTTTCCGCATACAACAGTTTAAACAAAATTATACTCCCAAATGCTTTTGCCTTTTTACCATATTAGGAGACACTTTTTAAAGACTTATCACACCATTGCAAAAAAGACCCATACAGACAAAACTGAAAAAAAATCTTTAGATTCAAAATCAGCAAAGCCCTGGTTGAGTAGTTCAGTTGGAACATCATCCTATGCACCAAAATGTTGCAGGTTCAATTCCCAGTCAGAACACATACTGATGGCCAAGATGAAGGCGTAGGTGGACACACTGTGCCTCCTCTCACAACCAAGATTAAAGACAACAAAAATATAGAACCAAAAAAACCAACCAGAACAGATAGAAAATTGAATTGTACATAAGTCCGACAATAATTCACCCAGTCCAGTAAGAGGGGCGGAGTCAGCAGCCAGCAGAGAGGTGTCACAGCAGGAAAAGGCGGTGGCTGGTGGTCCGGGGCACGCAGGTGGCTCTTGGCACACCCCAAGCGCACAGGTGGCAGTTCCTGGGAGCAGGGAGGCAACGAGCAGACCAAGCGAGATGCACAAGGTGGCTGACCATGGTCACACATTCACCCACAGATAAACCAGGTGAAAACAGGCAGCAGAATGGACTGTGCAGCGCAGGGACCTGGCGCCCGGAAGTGGAGCCTAGAGGCACCGACTGAAAACACTTTTGGGGACTGGGGTGCTGGGAGAGACTCCCAGCCTCAAAGGAGAGCTTGTTGGAGAGACCCATAGGGTCCGAGAACATGCAAAGGCCCACCCACATGGAAATCAGCACCAGAAGGGCCCAGTTTGCTTGGGGAAAGTGGCAGAAGGGACTGGAATCCGAGAGAGAGCGGAGCAAGCGCAATTGTTCCCTCTCAGACCCCGCCCCCACATAAAGCATCACAACTCTGCAACTGGGTAGCCCCATCCTGGTGAATAGCTAAGGCTCCTCCCCTCACTATGTGACAGCTGTGACCAGACCAAAAAAATAAAAAATAAAACCCCAAAAATGGCTCAAACAGGAAAACAGATCAAAGCCCCAGAGCTAATTCATCTAAGTGACCAAGAGATAGCCAACCTATCAGATGCACAGTTCAAAGCACTGGTGATCAGGATGCTCACAGAATTGGTTGATTTTGGTCACAAATTAGATGAACAAATGAAGGCTACAATAAGTGAAATGAAGGAAAACGCACAGGGAACCAATAGTGATGGGAGGAAAACTGGGACTCTAATCAATGGAGTGGACCAGAAGGAAGAAAGAAACAACCAAACAGAAAAGAATGAAGAAACAAGAATTCAAAAAATGACGAGAGGCTTAGGAACCTCCAGGACATCTTGAAACGTCCCAACATCCAAATTATAGGGGTACCAGAAGGGGAAGAGGAAGAGCAACAAGTAGAAAACTTATTGGAACAAATAATAAAGGAGAACTTCCCCAATCTGGCAAAGGAAATAGACTTCCAGGAAGTCCAGGAAGCTCAGAGAGCCCCAAAGAAGTTGGACCCAAGGAGGAACACACCAAGGCACATCATAATTACATTAGCCAAGATTAAAATGAAGGAGAGGATTCTAGAAGCAGCAAAGGATAAGGGCACAGTCACCTACAAAGGAGATCCCATCAGACTGTCAGCTGATTTCTCAAAAGAGACCTTACAGGCAAGAAGGGGCTGGAAAGAAGTATTCCAAGTCATGAAAGTCAAGGACCTACATCCAAGACTGCTCTATCCAGCAAAGCTGTCATTTAGAATGGAAGGGAAGATAAAGCGCTTCTCAAATAAGGTCAAGTTAAAAGAGTTCATCATCACCAAGCCCTTATTATATGAAATGTTAAAGGGACTTATTTACAAAAAAGACAAAAAATATGACAGTAAAAAGTCAGCAAACTCACAGATATTAACAACCACATCTAAAACAAAAGCAAACAATAGAACAGGAACAGAACCACAGAAATGGAGATCACATGGAGGGTTAGCAACAGGGGAGTGGGAGGAGGAGAGAGGGGGAAAAGGTACAGAGAATAAGTAGCACTGACGGTGGGTAGAAAATAGACAGGGGGAGGGCAAGAACAGTGTGGGAAATGTAGAAGCTAAAGAACTTATGACACATGGACATGAACTAAAGGGGGGAATGTGGGTGAGAGGGGGTGTGCAGGGTGGAGGGGAATGACAGGGGAGAAATGGGACAACCGTAATAGTATAATCAATAAAATATTATTAAAAAATAAAATAAAAATAAATAAAATCTTTAAAAAATTTTTTTCTTTAAAAAAAGAACACATACTGAGCTGCTGGTTCAATCCCCAATTGGGGAGAGCAGGAGAGGCAACCTATCCATGTTTCTCTCTCTCTTCCTCCCTCCTCACTCTCCAAAATCAATCAACATTTCCTCAGATTAGGATTTTAAAAAATAAATAAGAGGCAGAGAGCTCTGGAAAGAATGTCATAAAGGAATGTAACATTAAAACTAATGAGTCTGTTGATATAAATAAATGAATAAACAAATGTAGGAGACTTTAAGGACAAAGCTCTGGTGTAGAAGAATTACAAATAATTTATGCAGCTACTCCAACCTCAAGAAAGTGGAACATAACTCCCTATCCATTAACTGTAGGCTACATAGTAACTACGTTCCAAAGAGTGCAGCACCAAAAAGTCAGTGACAAATACGCAGCCTTGATGAAACAGGACGGGAATGGCACTTTATCTCTGTGCTCTTCTCCCACAAATACATAACTCTAGTCTAATCATGAAACATCAGACAAATCCCAACTGACTGTCATTCTATAAAATACCTGCCCAGTACTCCTCAAAGTCATTTTTTAAAAACAGTCTGAGAACGTGTCTCAGCCAAGAGGATCCTAAAGAGACATGATGACTAAATGTAACGTGATTTCCTACATGTGATCATGGAATAGAAAAAACTAACAAAATCTTAGTAAAGTATGAGCTTCAGTTAATAATAATATATCAATACTAGTCCACTAATTGCAACAAATGTACTACTACACTAATGTTAAATGTTAATAAAAGAGGAAACTGTGTAAGAGTACATGGGAACTCTCATGTTCTATGTTCCCAATACTTCCATAAATACAAAACTTATCTAAAATAAAAAAGTTTATTTGCAAATTGATATAGGCATTCCAGCCAAGATGGAGGGGTAGGTAGAAATGCTTCACTTCCTCACATAACCAAAAGAAGGCTAAGAATCAATTTAAAAACAATAAACAACCAGAACTGGCAGAAATATCAACCTGTCTGGAAATCCAACCACCAAAGAGTTAAAGAAACATTCATCCAGACCAGCAGAAGGGGTGGGCCAAGAGGACCCGAAGCAAGGAAGCAAGGAAGCAAGGCAGCTGACAGTACAGGGCAAGGAGTAGCTGGCTGACCTGACCAGGAAACTAAAGACTCAAAAACTCTAAGCTATAAAACACTGTGAGGACAGTGAAGGGGGGACAAACTCCCAGTCTCACATGAGAGTTCACTGGAAAATGGGGCTAGCCCTGGCTGGTGTGGCTCAGTAGATTGAGTACTGGCCTGTGAACCAAAGGGTGCTGGTTCATTCCCAATAAGGGCAAAGGCCTGGGTTGAGGGCAAGGTCCCCAGTAGGAGAAGCATGAGAGGCAACCACACACTGGTGTTTCTCTCCCTCTCTTTCTCCCTCCTTTCTTCTCTCTCTAAAAATAAATAAATAATATCTTTTAAAAAAAAACCTCAACAGAACTACTCCAAGGAGCACAACATAAATCAAAGATCTAAAAACTAAAAACTGGAACATGGCTTATAATCTTTTGCATACGGTACAAATGGAAAAATCAGTAGTTACTACAATAGCAGTAAGTGTGATAGACTTCACTATTTAAAACAAAAGGATTAAACAGTGTAATAAATGCCAAGATAATCCATTACAACAAAACAGATAATGGAAAAATTAAGTCCTAAGCAATACAAAAAATATATAAAATGTTTATAGCCACAAAATGAGAATATTCTTCTATTTACACACCTAAATATATTACTAAGTATATAAGAATAAGTAGAATGCTCCCCTCCCCCCCAAGAGAGACACAGAAACAAAACCAACAAAAATTTAAAAGAAAAAGATAGGAAAATACTATGTTATAAGAAACAAAAAATGCCACTTTCTGATCATGATACTTTTTTTTTAATCAGTTCTGCAATCTTTGCATGTTTTTTTAAGATTTCATTTTTTTATTTTTACAGAGAGAGGAAAGGAAAGAGAAAGGGAGAGAAATATCAATGTGTGGTTGCCTCTCTCACATCCCCTACTGGGGCCCACAACCATGGCATGCACCCTAGACTGGGAAACAAACCAGTGACCCTTTTGGTTAGCAGGCCTGCACCAAATTCACTGAGCTACGCCAGCCAGGGTTGATCATGATACATTTTTTAATGCATACGATATTATGTATCTTTAGAACAGGATTTCTCTTAGGGTAAAAGACCTAGACATGTTTTTAAGGGGGAAATCATGGAGAAAGAAAAATGCAAGCTGAGAGAGGCACTGAAAGAAACGAAATTAAGGATGGAGGGCAAGGAGATAAAACAGAAAAGGGAGGAAGAAGTAAGAGGGGAAAGCGAGCAGAAGGAGCAGAGAGAAAGAAAACAAAATTTAAAACTAGCCTGTATATTTTCTTTAGAGAGTATTACCTTCTTGAAGTCCAGGATGTATCACCTGCTTGTGCCGCAAGGCCTTCAAATCTTCTATTAATTCCTTTTCCAACTGAGAAATTCTTGCTCTGCAACCTACTCAGAAAACAATGATGAAGTGCGCTAACATGTACTACAGAAAAATGAATGTTGCATCTTTCACTTCTAGAGCCAAACCCCAAATACAGCTCTTTTTGTATCATTATGTAGTACCTGGGTCATTTGTGGTTGATGCCTGAAGACTAAAGGGTTCTTCTGTTGTCCCATCAACTGCATGAATGTCTAGAGCTTCCTGTATTTAAAACAAAAATGTACTCATATCACTTATAAAAGTTTAACCAGAAGCACTTTTTCTTTTTGGTATTTTTTGATATTTTCTAAATGTTCTACATCAACATCACTTTAATAATCGGAAGGAAACAAAGGAAGTAAAAAAAAATCTGAATATATTCAGCTAACTGATCCAAAACTGTATTTACGCCTATCTGCATAAAGATCTCTTAAAGCCTATGTAAAGATAGTTTACTCAGCAGTTAACTAGGAAGGCAGGAAAAACCAGGTAGAAAGAATTCAACCTTGATGTAGCCAATTTAGACCTATAGACTAAGGTTCTATAAAAAGCTAAACAAAAAGTAATCTAGTTAAAGAGGTGGAATAAAATAAAGAAACAATCATGTATAAGACAGTATAATTAATAAGACTATTAATATCTAGTTCTCCAATGGCACTCTGCTATTGCTGATAAAAATCAGGGGATGGGGCGTCCCAAAAAAGTTAATAAACTTTTCATATACGAGGGAGGGCCCACAAAAACAGCAATTTACTTATAAAAAACTGTATATTCATTCTTACATGATTAAACTTCAGTCACCGTCAAAGTACTCCCTATTTGATGCAATACACCTACTGAGACTTTTTCCCCCTACTCAAAACAGTTTTTGAATGCCTGGATTTTGGTAACTTTTAGTGCTTTTGCTGTTTTTTGTTTAACCGCTTCCATGTCGGTAAAACATTTCCCTTTGAGGACTTTTTTTCATCCAAGGGGGGAAAAAAACAAAGAAAAAGTCGTTTAGGGTGAAATCAAGTGAATAGGGAGAGTGGAGCATGGAGGTCATGCCATTTTTTGGTCAAAATTGCTGAACACTCAGCATGGTGTAGGCAGGTACGCTGGCAAATCACCCATGATGAAATGGTCAAGCACGCTGAATCAATCCATGCCAGCTGGCACACTGATATAGGTGTCTTCCTAGAACACTCACCTAGTGGACAAAGTGTGTACTACAAGGGGCATCCTTCAGCAAATAATTGTTTCTTTGGGGGAGGGGGTGGTAAGGAAAATACCAGTAAGATGTGAGGATTTAAAAAATTCCAGCTACACAGCACAAAAATCATGAACTGAGATCAAAGCAGACATAAATTTTTAAGTTCATTCAAACAAAGTATCTTAAGAGATGCTTACTAACTAAACCAAACACTCTGGAGACACTCAGTTTCCCAAGCACATGCCTTTACATCATGGATGCACTCACAAAAACTAGATTCTAAGTTGAATTATACAATTCAAAAATAATTATTTGGTCCTAGAAAGAATGCTGAAATGACCACCTTACCTTTGATTCGAAGGAAACAAAGAGAACACCATCCACATCTTCCAGATCAGGCTTCACATCCGGAAAAGTGCTCCCAGGGCCCACTGGGATACTCTTTGTAGAAGTTAAAGATTTTCCTGTGTTTTTAGGTGGTCGCCCTGCCTTAGAGAGTTTCAATTTTCGTGGCCTTCCCCTTTTTCCAGTGACATTTTGAGGAACATTATGATTAGCATTCACGGTCCTGGGAGCTGTGGAAATCTTAAGCATAGTCGTCTTCTTTCTGCCCAAGTCCTCTTTTCCTAACAATGAATCCCCAGCTGAACTCTTTGAATCGTCAGGTATTCTTCCCGTATTGATGCTGTCAGAAATATCAGGATATTTCCACTGAGGCTCTTTAAGTGAGGAATATTTCTGTACCACTCCAAGATCTGGTGAATGTTTTCCAAGACCATTTTCTGATTCCGTGCCTAAGCAGAAGCCAGTCTCATTGGAATTTTCTATGTATGTAGGCAAATAGTCTAATTCTGTCAACAAAGGAGACTTATCCTTCCGAAGCATGTTATCAGGGAGCTCAGAAATCTTCACTGTGCTTTTAGTGACAGCACAGGGCTCTAGATAGACCACTGGCATCTTTCCAGCATCTAATTTGAACATTTTAGCTTTAGCAACACCTGATGGGCTATCTGGTAGCCATTTAGAAGATGGATGGTCAGCTTCTAGGTTATCAACTTTATTGTGCCTCTTCAACTGTTTCTCCAGTATAGGATCATCATCACTGTTTGAGTATACATCTGTTTCCTCATCTGTCTCTTCTTGTTTCACAGTGACCCCTTCTGGAAATTCACCAAGTTCATAGTCGTAATCATCTAGAGGCTCCTCTTTAATGACAACACTAAAGTTTCCATTTGGGTCTAATGGTGATGCTATACGGGAACCATCTTCAAAATTGTTGGCAACAAGTCTGCAGAGACAAGGAAGAGAAAAAAGAGGCCTTACCATAAATGAGACTCAGGAGGGGGAAAAAAGGTTTTTCAAAACCAAGTAACACATCAGATTTCATGAGCCATTCCTCAAGAAACACTCTGTGTAACAAGGATCTCAAAAGCAGTTTATCAACATCACACTATTATATTTCCTATCAATTTCTCACAAAAATATATATAAAATAAAGAGTAAGTTTTAACACTGACCCTCTTATCACTAAATCAAAAAGATATAACACTTATTTTCCTAATAGTACTTTTCAAATAAACTCATTTTTTTAAAAGATTTTATTTATTTTCAGAAAGGGGGACCAGAGGGAGAAAGAGTGGAGAGAAACATCAATCTGTGAAAGAAACATCGCTCTGTTGTCTCTTGCACATCCCCAGGGGCCTGGCCTGCAACCTAGGCATGTACCCTGACTGAGAATGGATTCAGCCATCTTTCCATGCACAGACTGGTGCTTAATCCACTGTGGCTGGGCCACACCAGCCAGAGCAAATAAACTCAACTGTAAAAGTCAACTGGACACAACAAAAAGAAAGGGAAAACAGTCAACTGACACTGAAGGAAAATCAAACTCAAGATTATCTACACAGTGATTAACAATTACCAATAAAAGCAAACAAATGTCAAATGTAATTAAGAATTGCCATAAACATCAGGAAAGGCCTTTTCAACTGCCTGCTTGACTTTTCCCTTTTCTTAAATTAAGAAAAATTATAACATAAAATATAATACTTTCACCAGTTCAAAAAGTACAATACAGTAGTTTTTTTAATATATTCACAATGTTGCTGTGAGGTTGGTTTTTCAACTTCAAAACTGAAAAATTCACTTTCAGTATAAAGCAGGGATGTCAAACTCATGTTCACAGGGACCACATCAGCCTTGCAGTTGCCTTCATAGGACCGAATGTAATTTTAGGATGTATAAATGTAACTACTCCTTAACAGTTAAGCGAGAGCTCAGCACTGCTGTCCAGTAGAAACAAGGTGCCAGGCCAGATAAAACAAGGTGGAGGTCTGAATTCGGCCCATGGGCCTTGTATTTGCCACCTGTGGTATAAAGAATCTAATATTAATTCTTCCAAAATAAAAAAGGTAACATAGATTCAGTGTTTATAATTCTTAAAAAAAAATCATTTTTTTCAGTTTCTCCCTCCTCTAAATTAATCATTAAAAAAGTTATCAGCTGTCCCAATGTATCTTAAGGTTGTGTTAGTCACTTGTTCCTCGTACAACTTACTTAAGATGTTGACCTGACTTGAAAATCCTTCATTGGAGGACTTTCACTTCCAGTTAAAATGCTGAAGATCACACCTTGGCTGGGTGGCTCAGCTGGTTGGAACATTGTCACATACACTAAAAAGGCTGCAAGTTCAATCCCTGGTCAAGGAGCATACCTAGGTTCAAGTTCAATCCCCGGTGTGGGTGTGTACTAGGAGGCAACACTGATGTTTCTCTTTCTCTATCTCTAAATATCAATAAAACGCATCATCAGGTGAAAAAAAATTTTTTTAAGAGTGTATTTATTTATCTTTAGAGGGGAAAGGAAGGAGAGAGGGAGAGAAATATCAGTGTACAGTTGCCTCTTGTGCATCCCCTGCTGGGAACTGTCCTGCAACCCAGACATGTGCCCTGACTGGGAATCGAACCGCAATCCTTTGGTTCATAGGCCCACACTCAATCCACTGACCTACACTAGCCAGGGCCAGGTGAAAACTTTTAAAAATGATGAAGATCACAAAGGCCGTAACTTCTGCTGTAACAATGAGAAAACACTACATAAAATAAAAAAACATTTTTTCTTTAAAGCCATTGAAGACCTGGACACAAATAAGTCTAAATGAACTGAATTCCAAGAGGAACCACCCTTCTCTAGTGACAGACTGCTCCTGCTTTCAACCCTGACTAGCATTTACATTGCCTGAAGCACAAGTGAACAGAGAAAAGAGGAGCTATAAGCAAAGGATCTTTGCTAAGACACAGAAGTCAGTCAAAAAAAGAAGGAACTTGAAAAGAAGGAGCTAGAATCCGGAAGACCCCAACAGAAAAACTTGTCCTCACTTCTACCAATTATATTCCAGGGGACTTCTGCAGAATAAGCAAGAGTGATACAGCAAGACTGAACTAAATACAGAGAACTCTCCCAACACTTAGATCCCAAGTCCAATCCCACCTTTAAAATCAGAAATGTGAAGTGAGCTGATATTTACTAGTAAAAGTGAATTACTGAAACTGAAAAATAGAACAGGAGGCGGGGGGAGGGAAGTAAGTCAGACAACCATAGGACAACAAATGATCTAACATATTAGTAACTACACTTCCAAAAAGGCAGAAGAAAGGGAGACTTGAAGAGAAAATGAACCAAAACATTCCAAAAGTTAAAGACTTTAACCCACAGATTCAAGAAGTTGAATCTCCAAGTTGAAACACCAAGGAGAACAAATACAAAGAAAGTCATACCTAGGCATGTACGGTCAGGCTACTGAAAATTAAAGATCCAGAGAAAACCTTATGAGCAGCAGAGGAAAAAGACATTTTACACTGGAAGAACAACAATGAAACAACACCCCTGGCCAGGTAGCTCACAAGGTTCGAGCATCATCCCCATACACCAAGGTTGCAGTTTTGGTCCTTGGTCAGGACAAATCAAGGAACAACCAATGAATGCATAAAAAAGTGGAACAACAAACTGATGTTTCTCTGTCTCCCTTCCTCCCTCCCAGCCTCTAAAACTCAATATATAAAAAAGGTTTAAAAAATGAGAACAGACCAACTACTCACTATAATGAGACCAAGACAGTGGAATGACAATCATCAAAAAGTACTGAAAAAGCCAACTTAGCCCTGGCTGGTGTGGCTCAGTGGACTGAGTGCGGCCTGTGAACCAAAAGATCACCAGTCCCATTTTGATCAGGGCACACACCTGGGTTGCACGCCAGGTCCCCCACTGGTGGTGTGTAAGGGGCAACAACTGATGTTTTTCTCACTCAATCGAAGTTTCTCTCCCTCTCTCCCTCCTATCTCTTTTGTAAAAATAAACAAACCATTTTTAAAATGATGCTATAAATGAGTCAACTTAATGTTCCAGATCTAGCAAATAAGCCTTTAAAGATGAAGACATTTTCAGACAACTGAGAGAACTCAGACTATACAAGAAAAACTACCTCCTAAGATCAGAGGTAAAATGTTAGCTCTCATCATCTGTTTTGATTTTTTCAAAGTATATTTTATTGATTATGCTATTACAGTTGTCCCATTTTTTTCCCTCCCCTTTATTCATCTCTGCCCTGCACCCACCCTCCCACCAGCATTTCCCCATCCTTTAGCTGATATCCATGGGTTGTACATGTAAGTCCTTTGGTTTCTCCATTTCCTGTACTATTCTTAACTCCCCCTTATTTTGTACCTACCACTTTTGCTTCTTATTCTGTACCTTTTCCTCCATTCTCCCCCCTCTGTCTCCCCACTGATAACCCTCCATGTGATCTCCATTTCTGTGATTCTGTTCCTGTTCCAGGTGTTTTCTTAGTTTGGTTTGGTTTGGTTTTAGGTTCAGTTGTTGACAGTTGTAAGTTTGTTATTCTACTGTTCATAGTTTTGATCATCTTTTTCTTAGATAAGTCCCTTTAACATTCATATAATAGGGGCTTGGTGATGATGAACTCTTTTAACTTGACCTTATCTGAGAAGCACTTTATCTGCCCTTCCATTCTAAATGAAAGCTTTGCTGGACAGAGCAATCTTGGATGTAGGTCCTTGCCTTTCATGACTTGGAATATTTCTTTCCAGTCCCTTCTGGCCTGTTTCTTTTGAGAAATCAGCTGATAATCTTACAGGCACTCCTTTGTACATAACTGTCTCCTTTTCTCTTGCTGCTTTTAAGATTCTCTCATTTTTAATCTTGGGTAATGTAATTATGCTGTGTCTTGGTCTGTGTTTCCTTGGGTCCATCTTGTTCAGGACTCTCCTTGTTTCCTGGACTTCCTGGAAGTTTATTTCCTTATCAGATTAGGGAAAGTTTCCTTTCATTATTGTTTCAAATTAAGTTAATTTCTTGCTGTTTTTCTTCTCTTTCCGGCACCCCTATAATTTGAATGTTGGTACATTTGAATGCCCCAGAGGCTCCTTAGCCTACCCTATCCCTTTTTTCTTTTATTGTTTTCTTCTTGCTGTTTTATTTTTTCTTCCTTATGTTTCAAATCACTGATTTGATTCTCAGCTTCATCCACTCTACTATTGGTTCCCTGGAAACTCTTTATCTCACTTAGTGTAACCTTCATTTCTGCCTGGGTCTTTTTTTATGCTATTGAAGTACCCAATGAGTTCCTTGAGGACCCTTATAAACAGTTTTGAACTCTACATCTGACGGAGTGCTTACCTCCATTTTGTTTAGTTCATTTTCTGGAGTTTTGTTCTGTTCTTTCATGTAGTCCTTTGTCTTATTTTGGCAGCTTCCCTGTGTGCTTATATGTATTACGTAGAGCTGCTCTGACTCAGTATCATGGCTTTTGTAGAAAAGCATAGGGGTAAACTGGATAGGGTAGAGCCTTAGGTAATTGCCAAGGCGCGGCAACCCCTGTGACCCAGGTTGATGGAGTCTCCTATATGGTGTCACCTTTCTGTGGCTCTGTGTGGGGGAGGACTCAGAAAAGGGACAATGGTGTTGCATGGCCTCTGGAGCTTTGTCTGGGAGGAAGCTGTCCTCCAGCATTTGCCCTGATGCCAGACGCTTCAGTTTCTCCACATATGCCACTGGTGCCCTTACAGCTGCTGCCCCAGTGATGGACCCCAGAGGAAGTGAGTCTGCATAAGTCCTAATACCAATCAATGCAGGCCCTTTAAGATAAAACACCTGAGTAGTTTCTTCCACTGTCCCAACCCCCACTGATTTTTACAACCAGAAGTTTTGGGGACTTATCTTCCTGGCACTGGAATCCTGGGCTGAGTGGTCTTGGTGTGGGGCTGGGATCCTTTGCTCCAAAGTTATCCCTCCCGATTTTTATCCATCACTCATGGGTGTGGGACCACCTGGGTTCCCTGTCTCTGCACGTCTCCACCCCCCTCCTACCTGTCTGGATGAAGGTGACTTCTTTAATTCCTTGGCTGTCAGACTTTCATACAGTTTTATTTTCTGATGATTCTGAGTAACAGTATTTTGCAGTTTAGTTGTAATTTTTGCTGTGGTGTATGAAGAAGCAAGCCATGTTTACTTACCCCTCCATCTTGACTGGGCTCAATTGATTTTCAATTGCCAAAAGTGCCAAGACAATTCAGTGGGATAAGAATGGGCTTATCACCACTCCAAACTGTCTCTATACCAAAATGTGCACAAAAACGTTCTTGGCAACATTATTCATAATAGCGAAGAAATGGAAACAACTTTAATGTCTATCAACTGATGAAGGGATAAATAAAATGTGGTATTATCCACACAATAGAATACTGTTCAGCAATAAAAGGAACCAGGTACTGATACATGCTACAACATGCATGAACCTTCAAAACGTTAGGCTAAGAAACCAATCACAAAAAAATTCACATATAATCCCACTTATACAAAATGTCCAACATAGGCAAATCTACAGAAACAAAAAGGAGACTGGTGGTGGTTATGTTACGATTGAGGTGGGGTTGAGGAGTGGCTGAGAGAAAATGGGTAGAGACTAATAGAGGGCACAGATCTGGGGAGGGGGGGTGATGGAAATGTCCTAAAAATATCTATGGTCACAGCTGTACAATTCTGTAAATATAACAAATACCATTGAAATATACACTTTTTTTAAAAAGATCTTATTTAATTATTTATTTATTTTTCAGAGAAAAAGGAAAGGAGGGAGAAAGAGAGGGAGAAAAACACCAGTGTGATTGAATCAGTTGCCTGTCATATACCCCAAACCAGAGACCCAACCCACAACCCAGGCATGTGCCCTAACAGGGAATTGAACCAGTGACCTTTCAGTTCATAGGCTGGCGCTCAATCCACTGAGCCATACCAGTCAGGGCTGACATATACCACTTTAAAGAATTAACTTTATGGCAATGAATTACATCTCAATTTTTTTAAACTTAAAACAAAAATACTAAAGGGAATTTTTCATACTGATAGGAAATGAACCAATCTGAAAATGAATTCAAGAACAAATGAGAAGACCCAGGAAAAAAATAAATACACAAATAAATAGAAAAGACTGCTTTTCTTACACTTCTTTAAATGGCTATTGACTGTTAAAAACAAAATGATGTTTTGGGGGTTTACCATAAAGACAAACTATAAGGACATTAGCTGTCCATAAAATGTTATATTAATTCAATCATACCTGAGAAATTAAGAATGCATATTATATTCTCTATCACTATTACTACGGATTGAATTGTGTCCCTCCCAAATTCATACACTGAAGCCCTATCATACTGCCAATGTGCCTGTACATAAGAGTCTTGATGAGGTAGTTAATCAAGGTTAAATGAGATAAAAGAGGTGGGGAAACCTTTCCCCCACTGAGGGAGCTGTCTGCATGCTAGGATGAAATCTCTCAACAGAAAATGCTGCCAAAACCATATTCTTGGACTTTCCAGCCTCCAGAACTATGAGAAAATAGAATTTTTGTTGTTTAAGCCATAGTACTTTGTTATGTCAACCTGAGCAGACTAATACTACAACCACAAATAAAAGGAAAAAAAAATTGAGCTTGGCTAAAAAGCCAACAAGCAATGAAAACAGAATTTTAAAAACTCAATCCAAATGAAAACAGAGAAGGATAATCAAAAAACAGATGAAACAGAAAATATCAAAATGCTTAAAACCCAGTTATATCAGTAATAATATTAAATGAACAGAAGAGTCCAATTAAAAGTTGCAATTTGAACAGTGGACAAAGGAAAAAGTCCCAACCCTACGTAATTTAAAAGAAAACACAATTTAGCCCTGGTTCGTATGGTTCAGTGGATTGAGCACCAGCCTGCAAACCAGAGTTGCTGCTCCGGATCCCAGTCAGGGCACATGCTTAGGTTGCAGGCCAGGGTCCCAGTTGGGGACATGTGAGAGGCAACCACACACTGATGTTTCTCTCCCTTTCTTTCTCCATCCCTTCTCCTCTAAAAATAAAATAAAATCTTTAAAAGAAAACACAATTTAATTCTAGGACGCAGACAGATTGAAAGTAAAAGGAAGGATAAAACCATGCAAAGTATCTACCTAAACAAAGCCACCATTGCTCAATAATACCAAAGAAGACTTTAAAACAAGAGTACCATCAGAGATATGAAGGGGCATTATTAAAATTTTATAGGCTCAATATATCAAGAAGTCGTAACAATCCCAATTGTATGTGTACCTTATCATACAGATTCAAAATACTTGAAGCAAAAATTTACAATACTAAAAAGAGAAACAGACAAATCCACAACTATAATGGGAGACTGTAACACACCTTTCTTAGTAACTGACAGGACATATAGACCAAAAGAAGGAAAAAAGTCAGTAAGGAGATAGAAGACTTAAACAACAATACTACCAATCAAACTTCCCTGTAAGACTTCACAGAACACGAAACACTACATCCAACAACTGTACAATACATACATCATTTTTAAGTGCACCTGAAGTATTCATCAAAGCAGATCATATGCTAGGCTATAAAGTAATGTCGTGATAAATTTCTACTTTAAAGGTTTTAAGTCACATGTTCTTTGACAATAATAGAATCAAACTACAAATCAGTAACAAATATCAACACATTAAAATTTATAGCATGCACCTAAAGTAGTGCTCAGAGGAATTTTATAGCTGTAAATAAAAGGTCTAAATTCAGTAACTCAGGTGTTGATTAAGTTTTTTTTTTAATGCTAGATAATAATTATTTTTGGCTTTGAGGTCCATTCAGTCTCTAGGTGCACTTACTCAATTCAGTCACTGTGCAATAAAAGAAACCAAACAAGTGAACATAGCAGTGTCCAACAAATGGACACTGAAATTTGAATTTTATATAATTTTCACACACGATAAAATATTGTTCTTTAGTTTTTCCCAACTATTTAAAAATATAAAAACCATTCTTAGTGTGCAGGCCATACAAATACACTAGGCAAGTTATGGTTCACAGGTCTTAAGTCTACCCACACCTGGTCTAAAATAGGTAAATTAAAGTAAAAGCAGAAAGAAATATAGATTGGGAGGAGGGAGGGCAAAATCAATGAAATAGAAAACAACAAACTGAATTTGTGATTTGAAACCTCCCAACAAAGAAAACTCCATGGTTTCCCTGATGGAGTCTATCAAACATATAATGAAAAAATATCAATCTTGCCACACTCAGAAATACATGAGAATGCAACACTTTACAACTTGTTGTGAATAAAGCACAACTCTGAGACCAACATCTCAGAAATAAAATCACCAACAAATATCCTTCACAAATTTAGGTGCAGAAATACTTGATAAAATATTAGCAAATTTAACCCAACAATATTCTTTAAAATGTTATAAACCTCATGACCAGATTTACTTAGGAATGCAAGGCTGGTATAGCAGTTCTAGCCCTTACGCCCGCACCCCACAAAAATCAATGTAACTATATTAACAAAGGAAGTAAAACACATTACACCTCAATGCATACAAGAAAATCATGTAATAAAATTCAACACTCATTCTTAAAAATACTCAGAAAATTAAGACAAGAAGGTAACTTTCTCAGTGTGATACAAGGAATTACAAAAAAAACAGAAGTATTGAATGATTTTCTGTAAGATCGGGAGACATAAATGACCACTCTCAAAATTTAGTTTTAACTTATTAAAATAAGTGTAACCAGTACAATAAAGCAAGAAAGAGAGAATAGGCATAAAGACTGGAAAGGAAGTAAACTACCTTTTGTTCACAAACATAATTGTATATGTAGAAAATCCAAAGGAAATAAAACCAATACATGAATTTAGCAAGATCATCAGATACAAGATCAATATACAAAAATCAATTGTATTTCTAAATGCTATTGGAAGTTGGGGGCTTATACTACCAGGTTCCAAGATTTATACTTACTGTTATCAAGGCCATATGGTACTGGCAAAAGAATACACAAATGGAACAAAATTTAATCCAATAAATATAGTCACCTGACTTTTCAACATGCCAGGGCATTTTCACGGGGAAACTAAAGTCTTTCCAATAAATGTACTAGAGCACCTAGATATCTGCATGGAAAAAGAGGAGACTTCACATCCTCCTCTCACACCATACACAAAAACTAAGCCAAATGGATTACAGGCTTCAATGAGAAAGACAAAACAACTTCTCCCTTTCAAATATCTCACTTAATTTGTGAAAACAGCTATTTCTTTATCTGTTCTTTAAATAAGTTTATAGTATAAGTTAAATAAGCAATTCAGTAATCTCTAATTTATAGTTTTACAATCATCACATTCCAGTTTTCCTTTCTGTTTTGTTATTTTTTTAATCCTCACCAGAGAATATATTTATTGATGTTAGAAAGAGGGGGAGGGGAGGGAGGGAGGAGGTAACGGGAAGAGGACAGAGGAAGGGGAGAGTGAAGAGGACAGGGAAAGAGAACCATGGATGTGAGAGACAAACGTGGCCTGGTTGCCTCGCGTACATGTCCATGCGCTTTAGCTTGCAATCTAGGTTATGTGCCCTGACCAGCAACCTTTTTGGAGTACTCCAAACCAACTCAGCCACCAGGCCAGGGCCCTTTCTCTGCTTTTAAAGCTTAATCAAAACAAGCTCCTTCTTTTCTCTTTCCCTATCATCTCAGTTTTTATGTACGATCATACATAAATGCCATTCTACCTCAACTAATTTAGAATCCACACTTACAAATACTTGTCATAGTATCTTCACATCTCAATAGATTAACTCCCAAAATGTAGGGAAAAACCTGTTACCTTCTTTTCATTTAACCACACAACCTGAATTTTGTTTGCAAGAACTGAGAACGTCATGAAGGTGATCTTGGCTGCTAATGCAATAACTGCTTTCGCATCTTCCTGAGGAATGAAACCAGCTAAGTTAGAGAAACATTCTCAGAAAGGATCTCTCCTTATCTTCCAACAAAAACTTTATGCATAATGCATGAAATTTTGTTGGCAGGAGGATTTTGCAGTTCTAAGAAATCTTTATCCAAATAAACTGGATGAAAGATTAAGCAAGAACATGGGCAAAACAGTAATCTGTACTCATCAATTAATTTAAAGCAAACGATTGCTTTTCTGTTGGTTATACAAAATCCATGCAACAAATATGACACATACAGGCCATTCTGAAACACAATTTAAAAGCTTAGAGTGCTACGGATAAAGTCGTTCAATCAATATTCACAGTCAGCCCTCTACATTTAAGGGTTCTGCATCCAAGGATTCAACCAACAAGATGGAAAATATTAGGGGAAAAAGTTATTGCTGATGTGTACTATACAATCAAGCCTACTGATATTTGTGTCTGCAATGAACATGTGCAGACTTTTTTCCATGCCATTCCCTAAATAATACTGTATGTATAACTAATTACATAGTATTTACATTGTATTAGGCACTAAAAGTAATCTCTAGACATAATTTAAAGTATACAGGGAAACTAGCATAGGTATGTGCAAATACTACATTTTTAATAAGGGACTTGAGCATCTGATTTTTGTACTGGGTGGGGGAGGGTCCTGGAGCCAATCCCCTTCAGATACTGGGGGATAACTACACTGAGTGTCTACAATGTACCAGACAAATTTTGATAGGCCCAGAGATCACCAAAGAAGCACAGTCCCTACACTCAAGGAATTTACAGACCAGTGCAGGAAACAAACAAGTAGACAACAGAATGTTATTTAACAACTACTATGATAAAGATATGTACAGGTACTAAGGGTCATTAGAAAAACCTATAACATAATACATTCCATGAAACTGGTGCTTATTAACTGAAAAAAGAAATCCACTGGGAAAAGAGAATGTGGAGTGCAAAAAAGTGTGTGTGTGTGTGTGTGTGTGTGTGTGTATAAGAACTCTTGGAAATTTAAACCCAATAGCTGAAATAAAAATTTCAGTAATTTAGAAGCTCAATCAATGAAATCTCAACATAAAATAAAGCAAAAAAATAACAGAAAATAAAAGATTGATTTGTAAGATAATCAATCTAGGAGATGGAACGTCCAACTATAAGGAGTTTCAAAAAAGAAGGAAAAAAATGAAAGAATTATACAGATAATACTAGAATTGTTCCTAGAACCAAAGAACATGAATTTTTTTATTGGAAAAAAAAAAATAGCACAATGACAAGAGCCACACCAAGGCCCCTCATTGTAAAATTTCGTAATATGAGGAAGCAACAAAAAATTCTTGTTTTTTTTAAAATGAGAAAGCTATTCAGAAAATCAGAGGTAGAAGAAGTCGGCTCAGGAAACAAGTTATGAAGGAAAAAGAAAGGGGCCTTAGAGCTTAGGAGAAAGGTAAAGGCAACCTGCCGGAGTGAGGGGGGAGGGGAAAGGCATAAGCCTGCTCCCTGGAGGGAGCGTGCCAACAAAAGATCTTAAGAGCCTTCAAATGACCAGGAATCAAATTTTCAACAGGAAACTGGAATTCACAACATATTTTCATCACGGAACTAACCAAATGACTTATAAAGTATGAGGGTATAATAAAGCTATTTTTCAACACTTAAGAAGAAAATTAGGAGTTAAGAGGAGAGAAGCAAGGGATTATTATTTTCATCAGGAGTTATTTTATTTAACATGCTAAAATTCTAGTTCTCATATAGCTTTTCTGCAGAAATTACTGAAAGATGTACTTGACCAAAAGTAAAAAGACAAACAGACACACAAAGATACAGAAAATGGGAGGACCTACATTAAGGTTTAACATAGAATTAGAACCATAGCAAAGTGAAGTCCCAAGAAGGCAGTTTGGTAAGGCCTTAGAGAACAACCAGTTCAAATTGGCAAAAGAGGATAAAGAGCAACTGAAGGCTTTATATAGCAGACAAAAAAATTTAGTTTCTTAGGGTGTGTCCCGAGTTCTGATGGGTCCTTCCACTCAGGTACAGGAAAGTGCTTCCAGGTCATTGCTGGCTGCTGACTCCTGGTATATCTAGGAGCCGTGTCCACCATGTTTCCCTCACTCTTCCCCTGTGTTACTGAGATTCTGTAGTTTAAGCTGGATCAACCTTTCGTGGAAGAGGCAGAGCTGCAACAGCAAGAAGAGCAGCATCAGGACTGGCTCCAGAGCATTGCAGAGAAAGACGTACCTATTGCAAGCCAGCCTCAGAGCATTATGATGACAAAGAGGAGGATGAAGATCACGATGAGGAAGGAAAGAGAGGACACAGAGGATGATAAGGATATGCAGAACATAACATGATGAATGACTACAGTTAGTCTCCTGGTGGTGAAAAGGTCAATGAGGTGGACATGGAAGGCAAAAAACAGGATCACAACCAGCAGATGATCTAGCAGGGTGCCTCAGATTCCAGCCAGCCCAACCTACCCTGTAACCCCTGCAGAACCAGCTGATCACCCCAATGCCTGAAAGCTCATCCTCAGCCACTTCACCTATTGCCAGGACCTGGTCTTGGGGACACTCCCAGGCCATCAGCCCGCCCATGAATCCCCAGGGACTGAGTCCACCCTGCCTTTCTGGCCAGTATCTCACCCTTGGTTGCCAGGTGTAGTCTCTTTCTAACTCTATTTAATAATGACACAGGACTTTTTCCAAAAAATATTATTAATTTTTACATTCTTAGATGAGTGTACGTGTGTATGTGAGTTAATGAACTGAGGGATTCCAACTGAAGAATTTGAGAAGAATTAGCACCAGGTACATAGAAAACCAAATATATAAAACTATATATATAATGAGACAATAATTAACTACTAAAAAAGCTATACAAGAAAATGTGTTTATGGTATACTACTTGGCTCAGCAGTATGGAACATTTATACACTGTAACATTAAAAAACTTACTTTTGTTAAAACTATACTGACAAGAGAAAATAACAGCTAAAAACTTGGATAGTATGTAAAACTACAATTAGCTCACATTAAGCATATGATTTATACAGAGGCAAGTATCACAAGAAACAATAAAAGTGGAAAAACAAATTTCCTCTAGGAAGAAAATTAGGATGAAGAGGAGTGTGAAGCAAAGGAGTACTATTTTTCATCATGTGTTTTTAAGTTTTTCAAATTATGTATACATACTTATTGTATAATAAAGAATTTGCCTGGGTCTTTCTCCAGAGTTCCTGGCAGAGCTTCTGAAACCCTTGGAAATTGCTGAGTGATAGAAGCGTCTTTGTCATTCAGGAGCCCACTGGATCACACCTAAGATACGCTAATGAGGTGATTCAAAGTAAATCCAGAGAGAGCTTGATTGTGGGGCTGGTAACTAGAAGACCAAATCTGTGATTGGGGGATTTGCACTTAAAACAGCATGACCTCCTGGGAGGAGAGGGAGGCTGGAGACTGAGTTCAGTCACCTGGCCAATGATTTAGTCAGTCAAATGTATTTAACAGGACTCCAACTGAACTCTGGACACCAAAACTCAATGGAGCGCCTGGTTGGTGAATACATCAATATGCCAGGAGAGTAACATGCCATATATGTCTCCTGGGGAGCAGGCATGGAAACTCTACATTTGAGACATTCCTGCCCTTGCCCTATAAATATGTCTCTTCATTTGGTTGGTCCTAATCTGTATTCTTTATAATAGAACTGTTCTAAATAGTGTTTTCCTGAGTTCTGTAAATCATTCTAGTGAATGTGAACCTGAGGTAGTTCATGAGAGATCCTATAATTGTACCCATTTGGTCAAAAGTCCAGGTAGCTTGGGGACTCCACTTGAAGCTGGCTTCTGAAGAAGTAGTCTTCTCGGAAACCCTGCCTTTAAATCTGTGGAGTCTGACACTAACCCAGAGGTGTTAGTGTCAAACCTGAGATAGAGTAGTATCAGATGGGGTTGAAATAGAATAGTACTATTTTTACCTACAATTTCTTTTTTTAATTTAAGGCAACAGGAAGACCTGGAAGAATTAAACAGTAATAACAGTTTCCAATTTCCATTTAAAAAATTAAAAGTTTACCCTGAATGGCGTGGCTCAGTTAGTTAGAACATCGTCCTGTATACCAAAAAAAGGTTGCTGGTTCAATTCTTGGTCAGGACACATACCTAGGTTTCAGGCTGGATCTCACTGTCAGGACACATGGAGGAGTGGGGGAGGGGCAACCAATCCATGTTTCTCTCATAGATGCGTGATCTCTCTCTCCCCCCTCACCCCTTCCTCTCTGTCTAAAATCATTAAAAAACCATATCCTCAGGTGAGACTTAAAAAATGGGACACAATCAAGAGACAAAATAATATACCAAAGCAGATTTGAACCAACAATGATTACTTTTAGAAAAAAAGCCTTCATGATGGGTGTTGCCCCCCCCCAAAAAAAGCAGCAGCAACTTTAACAAAGTGGCGAAGTGAAAAGAGTAGGACCATACAGGTGGACCCTAAAAGTGAGGCAGTTACTATTACAAAGCTATACTAATTAAAATAATGTGGTTTTGGTCAAAGGATAGAGGATTAAAAAAAAAAAAAACAAACAAAAAAAAAAAAACCACTGGGGGTGACAGAAAAAAACAGGAATTATCTTGTGCAGGGTGGGCCCCTTGTAGTATACAGGCTTCCCCTGCTGGTGAGTGTTCTAAAGAAGCCATATGTATCAGTGTACAAACTGGCACTGCTGTTAAGAGGCTGAGTTCAACTTCAGTGAATTCGTTTCTGAAGATTCGGCGCATCTGCCCATTTCAGGATGGGTGATTTACAAGCGTAACTGCCCACATCATGCTGAGTTAGTTGTTCACAGCAGCTTTTCACCAAAAACAGCATGACCCCCAATGCCACAGCCTCCTTTTTCACCTAATCTCACCCAAAAAAACTTTTCTTTTTGTTTTTCAGGATAAAAAAAAGTCTTCAAAGGAAAATGTTTTGCTGATGTAGAAGAGGTGAAACAAAAAACGGCAGAAGCACTAACAGGAATCAAAATCAACGAGTTCAAAACTGAGCAGTGGGAAAAAAGTCTCAATAGGTGTATTGCATCAAATGGAGAAATACTTTGAAGTTGTTGAAGTTTAAATGTGTAACAATAAATACACAGCCCTGGCTGGTATGGCTCAGTGGATTGAGTGCCAGCCTGAAAACCAAAGGGTTACCAGTTCAATTCCCAGTCAAGGCACATGCCTGGGTTGCAGGCCAGGTCCCCAGCAGGGAATGCACGAAAGGCAACCACATATTGCTGTTTCTCTCCTTCCCTTTCTCTCTCCCTTCCCCCTCTCTAAAAATAAAATAAAAATAAAATAATATTTTTTAAATAAACAAATACACAATTTTTGTATAAATTCTAGGGGGTTTTGGGTCCCCCCTATAGTATTCAAGAACAGACCTTCATATACATGATCACCAGTGCAGTCCCAATGGTCAGTAAGTATATTAAAAAGTACTGCCCTGGCTGCTGTAGCTCAGTGAATTGAGCGTGTACTGCAAACAAAAGAGTCGATGGTTCAATTCCCAGTCACGGCATATGCCTGGGTTGCAGGCCAGGTCCCCAGTGGGGGCCATGTGAGAGGCAACCACACACTGATATTTCTCTCTTTCTCCCTCCCTTCCCCTCTCTAAAAAATAAATAAATAAATAGAATCTTTTTTTTTAAGTGCTGAACTTTACTAATCATTAGAAAAATGCAAATTAAAACCATGACACTCCCACTTTCACCACTTCTATTCAACACAGCACTAAAAGTTACAGCAAGAACAATTAGGCAAGAAAGAGAAATAATATATTTTCAAACTGGAAAAAAGAAGTAAAGCTATATCTATTCATAGGTGACATGTACTTATATGTAGAAAACTAAAGAATATACACACACACAATTATCTCCTGTTCAGTTAATAAATACAGCAAAACTGCAGGATATAAAATCAGCATACAAGAATCAGCTACATTTTATAGATGCAAGAATCAGCTATATTTTATACACTGAGCAATATGCAATATAAAATAGCAATTCCCTTTTCAAAAAGGAAATTAAGAAAACAATTCCATTTACAATAGCACAAAAATAAAATACATAAAAATAAATTTTCCCAAGGAGGCAAGAGACTTTTTACATTAAAAACTATACAATATTACTAAAGAAAATTAAAGATGACCTAAATATGTGGAAAGATATCCCATGTTCATGGACTGGAAAAATAATATTGTTAAAGTAACAATATTACCCAAAGCAATGTAAGGTTTCGGTGTAATCCTTATCAAAATCCCAATGGTGCTTTTTGCAAAAGTAGAAGAACTGATACTAAAATTCATATGGAATTTCAAGGGATCCCAGATAACTAAAACATTCTTGAAAAACCAGAAAGTTTGCAGACTCACATTTCTCAATTTCAAAACTTACTATAAAGCTATAGTAATCAAAACACTGTGGTACTAGCTTAACAGACATAGAGACCAAATGGAATAGAACAGAGAGCCCAGATACAAACCATCAAATATATGGTCAACTGATTTTTGATAAGAGTGCCAAGACTATTTTATAGAAAAAGGACAGTTTTTTTTTTCTTTTGGACAAATGGCGCAGGGAAAACTTGATACACACATGCAAAAGAGTAAAACTGAAACCTTACAATACACTTAATATACTCAAAATGCATCAAAGGCCTAAATTTCAAGGCTAATATTTCAAGAACTCTTAGTAGACAGTATGGAAAAATCTTTATAATCTTGGATTTGGTGATGGTTCTTTAAAGTAGGACACCAAAAGCAGAAGCAACAGAGGAAAAAACTTTTTTCGATTATACCTTATCAAAATTATAAACAACTGTTTTTGTCCAATAAAGGACACTATCATCACAGTCAACTCTCAGAATGGGAGAAAATATTTTCAATTCATTTTTTAAATAATGGATTAATATCCAAAACATATGAAGAACTCCCATGACTCAGGAAAAAAAGTTTTCATATGCAAAGGATGTAAATAGTCATTTTTCCAAAGAAAATATACAAATGACCAATAAACACATGAAAAGATGTTCAACACCACTAATAATTAGGAAAATACAAATCAAAACCACACCAACATCACTTCATTCACATTAAATGGCTATCATCAAACCCAACTGAGCTGGAAACTTGGACAAGGAAATTTATAAAAGCTTTATTCGTACTTGCCAAAACCTGGGCGCAACTAAGATGTCCTTCAGTAGGTGAACAGATAAACAGGCCAGTACATCAGACAACTGAATATTATTAGCATTAAAAAGAAATGGGATATCAAGCCATGAAAAAAGTAACAAAACTTTAAATATACATTACTAAGTGAAAGAAGCCAATGTGAGTCCTGGCTGGTGTGGCTCAGTGGATTGAGAGCCGGCCTGCAAACCAAAGGGTCACCGGTTTGATTCCCAGTCAGGGCACATGCCTAGGTTGTGGGCCAGGGCCCCAGTAGGGGGCGCAAAAGAGGCAACCACACATTGCTGCTTCTCTCCCTCTCTTCCTCCCTCCGTTCCCCTCTGTCTAAAAAAATAAATAAAATCTAAAAAAAAAGCCAACGTGAAAAGCCAACACTGTATGATTCCAAGCGTATGACATTTTGGACAAGGCAAAGCAATGGAGACAATAAAAAGATCAATGGTTGCCAGAGGTTGACAGGGATGGGGAGGTGGCAGAGAGGAGAACTAACAGGTGGAGAACAGAGGATTTTCAGGGCAAGGCAAAAAATCTGTACAGTGTGTATGTATGTATGTATGTATGGTAGATACATGTCATCATACATCTGTCCAAACCCACAGAATGTAAGACACAAAGACTAAAACCTAATGTCATCTATTGACTTTGGGTGACTATGATGTATAAAAGTAGGTTCATCAATTGTAACAAATGTACTACTCTGATGGGGGGTCTTGATAAGAGGAAGTTATGCATGTGTTGGGGCAGAAGGAGCCAGGGGTATCCAACCTGTGGCCACATGCAGCCCAGGATGGCTGTTAATGTGGCCCAACACAAAATCGTAAATCTACTTAAAAGATTACAAGATTTTTTTTATGATTATGTGTTGCAATGTATTTAATGTGTGACCCAAGACAACTCCTCTTCCAGTGTAGCACAGAGATGCCAAAAAGTTGGATATCTCATTCCTTCCTGTCGATTTTGCAAATTTTGTTGTACCCAAAATTACACTAAAAAAAAGTCATTTTTAAAATAATTAAGTTCAAATAAAGACAACAGTACATCATGCTATTTTAATGTGTAATAACCTTCAGCATGTTTTTCAGTCACATAACTTACAGATTATGGTGCCCATAAGGCAGTAAATTCTTAAGTATTAGGTATAAACTTACTTTAAATCCCTTCTGTGCCTCATCTGGGTAAGTTTTGTGTCAGTTATGACATTTCTTGGAAGTCATTTCTTTCCCCTTCTTCAATTAATAGAATTGTCTACATATAACCAAGGAATAGTCCTTTCATGATTAACAAAATGCTAAACCTAAATGAATAAAATATCCCCATTGGGATAAATCATCCAATTTGCCTACAATTCTGAATCCTGAACCCAATTGATATTCATTACATAAAAATGATCTGTCACTTCACAGAATCTAAAAGTAGTTATGGTGTTATTTTTTGGTAGCTTACATTTACCAATGTCTAAAACCAGCAGTCCACAAAATGAATATATTAAATCTAAAATCTTTTATCTCTAAAAACACAAAAACTGTTACCTACCTTTCAGAAACCTCTTGCTTAAACTGAGTAACTTCACCAAGTGATGACTCAATATCCATAAAACCAATAAAGTCTCGATTTATATTAAGGAAAGGCTTCTCCAAACCCTTGCTTGATGTTTCATGACCCTTAGATAAAGAATCTGAATCAGTTAGCTGTATCTCTGACCCTTCACCTTCTGTGAGACGGGCCCGTTGACCAGGAGAACTGGGAACACTATTCCCTTCTTGGTCAGAGCTGTTCTTTTGCTTTCCATCTCTCTGGGGCTTACTATTCAGCCCATCATCCCGGAAGCCTTTAGCAAATGGATTGTAATCTATTTTCAGCTGGGTAATCTGTATGTTCTGATAAGCTGTTACTGCAAAGAATTCAGTCTGTGGGAAGGTAAACGTGTGGACACCAGGGCCATTTAATTGTATCACTTCAGTAGCCTTTTCTGCAGGTACCAAATGAAGCCTTGGCAGGTACCGATGCATCGAGTGCAAGATGATATGCCCTTCTTGGTCCAGTGTATTGTTGGTAAGTTTGAGTTTATAGAAAGATACTGGTTGATGCATCCAATAATGACCTGTGGAAGGAGATTCTGGATGAATAAAAACCCTCCCCAAAACATGGGGCTCTGCCTTGCCACTGGGTTCCCACCAGCGACCATTCCATTTATAACGATGGTTATCCACAGGAGAAATATCCATGACAAGGATATACTTCATATTTGAATCTAAACCTGTTATCCAGTAACGACAGTAAGGAAACATGCGTCTTCCTTGCTTGGTGAGAATCATCTCTGTGCTTCGATGATAGAACTCATTCCACATACTATTGTTATCCAAGGTGACAGTGATTCCTCCCACAGTACAATCAGCTGGAAGGCAAATCTTCCCTTTAGATTTTCCTGGTGACGACACGCTGGTAGCCAAAGCACAGGCATCCCGATTAGTAACCAAAATTCCTTGATCTGTTTTGCCATTTCCTGCCTGTTTCAGGATAACAAAGAATGTAGGTGCTGCTCCTGCTACTGTCCCGCCATCTTGATTAGCCAATATAATCTGCTGTTTCTCCTCCATGATTCCAGTGGGATACTCAGTAGTAAGATAACTGTAGTCACCACATAGTCACAATGGCCTTCCCAGCCTAAAGAATAAACAGAAAAATGAAAACCCTTTAAGTGAATATTTATTTTGTTAGCAAACGCACAAGAATGATTATGTTATCCCCAAAATATATTCCTAAATTCTTCTAAGATTTTGCTTCTACCCTTCTCTCAATCTCTCTAAGGCTATTCACTCTGGAATATTCAATCATCTTTTTTGAAGTTCCTTTTAAATTAAGTTAGTATATCCCAGCCCTCCAATGTAACACTATAGATACTATCGTCTCACATAAAAATAAATAAAAGTATACATTCACTTTATAAAAACTAAATAAAAATAGCCTTAGCTAGTGTGGCTCAATGGGTTGAGTGCCAGCCTGCAAACTTAAAGGTCGCTGGTTCAATTCCACGTCAGGGCACACGCCTGGGTTGCTGGCCCCAGTTGGGGCAGGTAAGAGAGGCAACAGATCGATGTTTCTCTAGCACATCAATGTTTCTCTAGCACATCAACGTTTCTCTCCCTTGCTTTCTCCTTCCCTTCCCCTCTCTCTAAAAATCAGTAAAATCTTTTTTTAAAAATCTATGTAAAAATATACAAACTTAAAGAGACTAAATTGAAAGGTTGGTTTCATTTTAAAAGGTTCTCAACACTTTTATGGATTAATCTTGCTATATAGGATTCTGTTAAATAGCAAGTTTTCTTGAGTAAAAATAAATTCCCGTGTTACCCTTATACAGAATTTACTCTCCATTATGGTACTGACATGGGTTCATAGAAAAGTAAAAGGCTACCTGAACTTGATAATACACACATTTAAAGAAACCATGACAAATCACTTGAACTTACTGGCAAAGAAACACTTACCTCCATACCTCAGACTTTATATTGAACAAAATTCCAGAAAGATCAAACATTAAAATTCTTCCCCCATTTCTAAGTATAATTTTTTTTTTAATTCTAAAATCCTCAGGAAAGCTTTTTGATAGTAAGGACACAAAACCTATGATAAATTTCAACATCATGTAAATTTTTTAAATCTGGCAAATTATCATCCAAGCAAAATCAAAAAACAATGACTAACAAGAAAAGGTATTTGCAGTTTATAAATAACTCATTTCCCTAATATAAAAAGAGTTCCTATAAATCAATAAAATCAAAAATTTAATGGAAAAATAGGCAAAAGATAGGAAAAGCAAATGGCTAGTAAAATGTACATCATCTCAGCACAGGAGACATGCTAATGGAAATCATCCCAAGATACTATTCTGTTTTGTTTTTAAGATTTTATTTATTTATATTTAAAGAGAGGGGAAGGGAGGGAGGAAGAGGAGAGAAACATCAATGTGTGGATGCCTCTGGTGCACCCCCTACTGGGGACCTAGCCCATAATCCAGGCATGTGCCCTGACTGGGAATCGAGCCTGTGACCCTTTGGTTCGCAGGCCAGCACTCAATCCACTGAGCTACACCAGCCAGGGCCCGGGATACTTGTTTTTGACCTTATCAGATTGGCATAAATCAAAGTTTGGTAGAGATACTGGAAAGGATGCTGTTAAGGACAACATAAAAATATCAAAAGTATAAATGCGTATCTCCTACGGAACAGTTCTTCTAGGACTTTATCTTAAATACACACTCACACATGCATCTGTGATAAATCTGTATAGAGATTATTTCCTGCAGTTCCATTTATAACAGTAAAAGACTTGAGAGAGTCCATCAATGGAGACTGGTTAAATAAATGGTGGTAAACCCACAGAGTGAAATACCATGCAGCTATAAAAGAAAATGCATAAACTTCATGAGCTCATATAAAATTACCTACAAGATGTATTAAGGGAGCCCGCATGAGTGTGGCTCAGTTGGTTAGTTTGGTGTCATCCTGCAAACGAAAGGTCAACAGTTTGATTCCCAGTCAGGGCACATGCCTGGGTTGCAGGTTTGATCCCTGGTCGGGGTACATACCCAGAGGCAACCAATCTGTTTCTTTCTCACATCATGTTTCTCTCACTCTTTCTCCCTCCCTTTCCCTCTGTAAAAATAAATAAAACTTAAAAAAAAAAAAAAAAAGATATACTAAGGGCAAAATATTCAAGAGTTGGTATTATGTTACTCTCCTTTTTAAAGTAGGGTAAAAAAGCCACAGAAAGAAAGGAGTATGTATGTATTTGCTTGATGTAGACAGACTATAAAGCTAGAAGAGAACTGGTAGTATTGGCTCTATCAAGGGAAAACTGGGTGACTAAGAAAATAAATACTGATGCTTTCTAAATTGTGTAGCTTTTGAAACTAAAACCCATTCAAAAAGTCTTAAAAAGTAACCTAGTAATTCTTAAAAGTTAAACAAAAATGCAACATATATTGTATGATTCCATTTACAAGAAATGTCCAGAATTGGCAAATATGCAGAGAGAGAAAATAAATTTGTGGTTGCCAGGAAGACATAGAGAGAGGGATAACTGGGACAATTGCTAATGGGTATGGGGTTTCCTTTGGGCAGGGGGCGGACGATGAAAATGTTCAGGAACTAAAAACCACTCAAGCATTATCTGTTAAAATAGTGAATTTTAAGCTATGTGACTTATATTACAATAAGAAGCTGTACAGAAATCTCAGACTGCCCTGGCTGGTGTGGCTCAGTGAACTGAGTGCCAGTCTGAGAACCAAAGGATCACGGGTTCAATTCCCCATCAGGGCACATGCCTGGGTTGGGGCCAGGTCCCCAGTAGGGGGTATGTGAGAGAGAATGATGTTTCTCTCCCCCTCTCTCCTTCCCTTCCCCTCTCCCTAAAAAATAAATGTAAATTTTTTTTAAAAGAAATCTCAGATTGTTATAAATACTGAACTGATTGCTATACTGAACTGATGTGCTCAATTACCTAAATATTCTACAAGATATAATGCTATCATCACCTCCAATTAGTCTCCAAAAAAGGAAGATGCTACATCACTACACCTATGTGAGTCAGTAATTTTGATTAATCAAATTCAGCCACTTACCAGTCATCTCATTTTAATTAAAAAGTCTAATTTTACCTTTCATCAGAGATACTGACGAGAGTAAAAGCATCTGAATTTTCTCTCTTCTTGCAAGACTAGCCACATTACACACACACACCCACCCCTCCAAAACTTAAAATATTCTCTAGCCTGAGGATAACAGATACAAGTATTTTAAAAATCAAGACTTCAGAAAGGTCAGCTATTGTTTTTAGTATGGCTAAATACAGAAGTATTATAGAAACACACTTCCTAACACTGAAGCACTAATACCCAAGAAAGGTGAAAAAAGAATCACTCCTGAGTTGAAGTTTATTACTCTTTGAAGATTTTATTTATTTATTTTTAGAGAGAAGGTAAAGGAGGAAGAAAGAGGGGGGGAGAAACATGATGTGTGATAGAATCAGCAATAGGTCACCTCTCTCACGTTCCCAACTGGGGACCTGGTCTGAAACTCACGCATGTGTCCTGACTGGGAATTGATCTGGCAACCTTTCAGGCGGCATTCAATCTACTGAGCCACACAGCCAGCCAGGTCTGATGTTTATTTTTAAGAGATAAAATTTAGGATGATTCTTTTCAAAAGCTGCCTCAGGCTGAAGGCAACTGGCCCTCACAATTAGCCTGTGTGGTTTACTAAAACTAACAAGTTTAGGCAACACCTATCAGATATTCATAAAACAAAATTTAAAGACTTAGAAATCAGAAATAAGATGACTTCTTAAAAAGAGTAAAGCTTAGTGAGCTCGCAAAAACTAATACCACTACCATGGTATATAACACAAACACAAACTCCTACTGCTGTGTTTAGTCCATATAGTTCAAAGTTCTGTTACAAATCAATTATTTTTGTGATCAATTACGCAAAATATTCTTAGGTGCACTTAAATATGACTACTGACAACTACCTGAAAAGCTATCTCAAAACTGGAACTACATTAAAAGGTTTAAAATTTCTTAAAAATTATCTTCTACGATAGAAAACCTTGGTTTTCAGATCATTACAGATAAAACTAGGGTAAAGAAGTTTTAACCAATGCTTTAAAAATCATTATCTTTTGAAAATTAATCTATGAAATGTCAAAATTTCAACTGACAAATCCAGTTTAGTGTTACAGACTGCACTGAAGTAAATTTTATGCTAACTTTATATGTATACGCTTCAAAAAATTTCCTTTTGCCCTATTTAATTCTGCACGTAAGAATCTAAAATGTAAAAATAAAGAAAATAAAAAACAAAAATGTAAAATGTAAAAGTGTATACAAAGACAGGAGAAAGAATTTTCAGACTTATGTGTATATATATATTTTTTTTAAGAATCCTCCAAAAAGTTATTCCATGAGTTCATCAAAATACATAAAACCAAAGACCTGCCCTGGCTGGTGTGGCTCAGTGGATTGAACCCCGGCCTGCAAACCAAAAGGTTGCGGTTTCAATTCCCAGTCAGGGCACATGCCTGGGTTGCAGGCCAATGTTTCTCTCCTCTTTCTCCCTCCCTTCCCTTCTCTCCAAAAAGAAATAAAATCTTTAAAAAATAAAATAAAAATAAAATAAAACCAAAGACCTAATTTATGACCAAAACAATCTCCATCTTGAGCCAAACCTCCCTACTGGTTTAGGAACAAGGAATCAGATTCTTATTCCACATCAATTTTTAAGGACAGATTCCACTTCACTAAAGGAATATGACTATGCATTTGGGATGCTACAGGGGATCTTCTAATCAAAGAATTATCAATTGAGCATATTCGCCACTCTAACGGCAAAGACAACTTTACCTAATTGCAAAAACCAACCATACTTTAAGAAGAGCTAGGCCACTCATCAAGAAACACTCCTTCCAGCAAAATTCTAAAAATACTCTATCTGGCTCTCTAAAAGCTTTAAAGAAGACCATAGTTTTAGTACATATATATAACTTAAATTTCAAAAAAAAAAAAAGGTCTCAGTTCAGCTCTTCTACAGCAAGCTTTCATCTGCATAAAATAACTATAATAATGAGCTGAAGAAATGTTTCCCTGCAAATGAAAAATATAGAAGTAACACTCTAAAAATGTCACAGGAGGGAGGGACAGGTGCTTTCACTAAGACTGTTTTGAGGTAAGAATTGTAGCAAACTCCATAAATAAACTGTTACAATTTCAAGGTCCCTATTCTCAATCTCTTTTCACCAATCACCTCTCTGGTTAAATGTTCAGCTACTAAAGTGGTGACCCTCGCCCAACTTACAAAAATATACTAGTTAGTTTACTAGATAATTACCTAATTTAATAACTCATGTATTGCACCAAAACCAAAATCAAAATTCCAAACCAATACCATTACTTTAAAAACACAACACATTCAAATACTGGCCAACCCATTTTGAATGTTTCCAAAGTTGCTAAACATAACCATAACCTCTCACACAAACAAATGCATTACTGTATTGTAGGCACCAAGATGTTAGTTTGTTCCTTAATATGATCATTCACTAAAAGACTATGGTTAAATTAAATTACATTTCTGAAACTCAAATTGTGAGAGAACAGGTTAACTAGAATTTCAGTATCTACCAATATACAATAAGCCCTGAAATGTGAAAAATCTTAAATAGATTTGGGGTACAAATATGATCAGAAAATATGATAGTAAATGGTGGCAAAGACAGTAGTCAACTACCAGTTCTTAGTTGTCATTATGTTAATTTTAACAATTAAATAAATGGTACTTGTCTGTTAGTAAGAACTTACTTCAGACCAGGCAATATCCTGGGCACTTTACCATCACCACAGTTCTAATAAGGTAAATTTCAAAATACTATCTCGAGTGCTTTGGATTTTAAGACACAGAATCACATTTGCCTAAGATAATACACTTGCTTCTCTTCTCTCCAGATACAATTCGTTAATGTTGCCGCCTTCCGGAACATTTATTATTCCTAGGCATGGTCCCTTAACTAAACTTGGGTTAGCAAGTTCTCAGGTCCCTAGCAGCTACATTAAGAATTTGAAAAGCTAATTTTTATGGCATATATGAACAGTCACCAAACAGCCACCCAGTCTCTGAATAAGTATGTCAAAGTACCTAAAGGTCACTGAATTGCCTCAACTCCTGAGCATGTGTTTTCTGTTAAGCGAACACAACCCACTTAACCCCTGAAAAACAATGATACAGCCGCAAGAAGCACTAACGCTGATCCCATACCCTTGGAAGCGAAAAGCCTTCCTGCCAGTTCCCAGGGGGAGCAGTCGCCGTCGACTATTAAGAATCCACAATCACCCTTTTCAACTGGAGAGGCCCGCTGGTCAACAACCACGTGAAAAAAAAAAAAAATGCCGCAAGGAAAGCTCTTCCGGGGAAGAGCAGGCCCGACTAATCACGTGCCTTCGGCCGGAACCCGCGGATCACTCGGAGGGACCCAGTGGCATTGTTGCCCTGGAGACTACAGAACTAGCTGCCCTCGTCCCAGCAGCGGTCCCGCCGCCTCCTGGCACTTTCCCCGCAGCCCCGTCGCGCCGTCGTGCCCAAACTGTAAAGACAGAGAAGGCAGCATCTGCCAGGAACTCCGCCGCAGAAGCCTGTGGAGCTTTACAAAACGCACGGGCGGCGCGCGCAGGTGGGCTCGAGACTTCGCTTGATCCACGTGTCAGCTCCGGCCGGCGACGTGAACTCTGGGGGAGTGGTCTTCCCTTAGAAGGAGATTACTTTGGTTACTCGCTCGCCGAGTTCTGCAATCTCTAATCCCTCCTCGCACACCTCCCTCACCCCTCCGATTCCACCCTGGCCAGAAGGAGGCATCCCCAGGGTTACAAAGGCAAAGAAAAAATCCACAGCAGGACACCACCACTTTCTACTCTCAACCTCATTTTTTATGACCCCTAAATTCTCCATAATCTTCGCACAGACTCAACTTTGTTTACTAATCCTCAGGGCGGTTTATGTCCCTGACCCACCTACCACTGGGGGCAGAGACCTACTTGACAATTTAACACAAGCGGGAAGCCTCATAAACAGAACGAGCCAAGGCTGCCCCACAGAGAGAAAAAGAAAATAACACCTGCTCTTCCCACCTGTTTCCCCCGCCCTCATTTCTGCACTTGTGAACCACCGGTCCTTTGTTTACCAAGTTCTCACTCCTATCGAGCTCATTTCCTCGCCCCCCTTCTTTATTAAACTCGCGGTCCTGCTTCAAACAATTTACTCGAAAATTACATGCTAAAAGAGACAGTTGTATGGGTGTCGAAACGCTGCACAAAGCTCCTTAGAAAAGCGACGTCAGCACCATTTACCTCGGAGTTTTGGAACCCTGAGACCTGAGCTCTGAACTGCAAAGCGCACAAGCAGGGCTCTCGACTTAACGCTCCAACCCGGGATGAAGGCGTCACGCGGCTAGTACCATGCGGCGCGGCACCCCACGCACGCGAGCGCAGAACCGCGCCAAGGGTGCTTTCTCACCCCGCCCGCCTCGTGGCTCCTCTCTCTGGCGTCGATGTTCCCAGTTAGTTCGCTGCGCGACGCGGAAGTAAGGCCGGGGACGCGCGCGAGGTGACATGCGCAGCCTCGCTCGGGGGGCGAAGGGGGGACCAAAGGCGCGCGCCAAAGACGGCCCCGCGCAAGGCCAGGCCTGGCCCCAGCGTGCGAAGATCGCTCAGCGGAACGCTTCTCACGCTGTTCAAATGCACAAGAGCTTCAAACTCTCGAAAAACTCCAATCCAGGCGGCACTAAAGCACCATCCCCTCCCCCAACCCAGGCCCGAGAGTTACCGTGCGGGGCGTGGCTGGCTTCTCCCGGAGTCCCTCACAGCCCGCTGTGGGCGGGTTATTCTGTTCTTTTCGCACACCGTGTGTCCGCTCCAGCTGAAGAGCCTGCGCGCGCACGCGACGTCCACGTCACCGCGCACGCGCTCCTACCCTCTCGGAGCCCGCCGCGCATGCGCCAAAGGAGGCGCGAGCAGCAGCTCCCTAGCCCCTCCCCCAATACCAGGAGGCCAAACGACCCCGTAGCAGCGACAAGACCCTTGGGACCCGCCCCTGGAGCTGAAGCCGCTGCTTTTCCGGGTTCCAGCAACTGACAGAAGCCTACTGAAGCTTCCAGAATCAAGAAAGGCGAGGCAAGAGAGAAGCACCCCAATTTCCTCAGCCTCTCACACGAAGCCTTCGTGAAAACCGTGAAACCTTTGCCCGCGGGCTTCTCAACTGTGCCTTCTACCGGTTCCCTAGGGCTCCTCGCCGGCCCCGCCCCTACCGCGCCCAGCCCCACCCACATGGGAATCCGCAAACCCCAGGGCTTCATGAGCCGGTGAAATGAATCCGAGATCTTCCTCCCCAATGATTGTGGGCTTGGATGGCGCCAGGACATCGGGGAACCGAGACCCTTGAGAACCTCGAGAAAGCAGCGGTTGAGTTTGCAACATCCACGACCGAAGAACACTAGGGAAGCAGGGAAGAGAACGAAAACCTCACTGCCGAATGGGAAGGAAGAAGAGTTTCTACTAACTTGCTTGATTAAAGAAAAAGATATCCTAAAAAAAAAAAAAAAAAGTAAAACCTAGAAACTAATGGACAGTACTTCTCCTAACCAAACATCAAAAAGTATACCCTGGCTAGTGTGGCTCGGCTGGAGCATCATCCAGTAGCGGAAAAATTCCGGTCAGGGAACATACCTAGGTTGCACGTTCCCCAGGCCCGGCACCAACATCCAGCGCAAATGGGAGGCAACTGACAAAGTGAGAGGCAACCAAAGGATGTTTCTCTCTCTTCCTCCCTCTCTAAAAGCAATGAAAAAAAGTCCTCAGATGAAAATTTTTAAAAATGTACACACACACACACACATTCCTCTATGTCTTCCCTCTGAGCAAACACTCCAGTAAAAAGAGACTTGTTTCAAGTCAGAGAAGAAAGGCAAAATAGAAGTAGTAAGACAGCAAATACTGCGGTCCATGTTTCCAAACTTCTCTTGCACTCAGACAAATTAGCAAGTCCTGAGAACCTACGTGCTAGATGGCTTAAATACAAAGCTCTGCGGAGGAGAATGAGGAAGCTGAGAGAAAGGAGTTAGGAGGAGGCTTATCCAAAAGGACTGATTTGAGCTGGACTCCAGGCATACAGGAAGGATTTTCTTTTTCTTCATTCTGCTTTCCTTAGAGGCTACGCCATGGGAAGAAGCTGCAGGAATTAGTATACTAGAAAATGTGTAAGCTAAAGTTTACAGACTTCTGAAGTTGCCCTGAAAACCCTCATTCAGGCACTGTCAACAAGAAACTACTAGAGCAATAAATGAGTACCCAAGATTCTAGAAAAAAAAAATGAAAAGTAACAGTTTCTTTGACGCCTTCCTCCTCTATTCTGACCCCAAGAACCTCTTTCCTGCAATCTGCCTTGTCAGAATTTCCCACCTCACCACATCCAAGAATGTCTTGGTTTCAAGAGTCTAAGGTTTCCTCATAAAAATTTTCCATTTTCTGAGGCGCAAAGCATTAAAGCATCTGATCCTAAGGTGTGAATGACTGATGACTAGTGGTGGCTGGATCCCAGAAGACAAGTTAACACAAATGGAGTCTCTAATTGGGGAATCTGTGAGGACATCTTAATGGGCAAACAGTATGAAATGCCAAGTAACTATAAAAAACACCACCAAATTTTCAAGATTCAGCACCGGATGTCCTGGTGGGAGAGGTAAACTGTTTCAAAATAGGGTACACCTAAACGTTTAAAAAGGTCTATAGATGTACTATCAAGAATCTGAGAGCTTTCCCTGGCTGGTGTGGCTCAGTGGACTGAGCGTGGGCTGTGAACCAAAGGGTCGCTGGTTCGATTCCCAGTCAGGGTACATGCCTGGGTTGCGGGCCAGGTTACCAGTTGGGGGCATGCGAGAGGCAACCAATCAATGTATCTCTTGCACATAGATGTTTGTCTGCCTCTCTAAAAACATAAAATTTAAAAAAAAAAAAACTGCGAGCGTATAACTTTTTATATAGATAATCTAATAATAATACTGCCACTCCATTTCAGTAGCCCAGTTTTGGTTTAACATCAAGCTTGTACCAAGTAACCATCCTTTTTTGTTTGCTTATTCAAGTAATCTCTTACATGGTTACATTCAACTTTCAATGCAGTGTTTCTCAAATCAGGATCCTTGGTGGTTTTTTTTTTTTTTTTTTTTTTGGCTACATAAGGTCTTCCTTTAAAAGGCATCCTTATATAACCCAAGTTTTAAAAATACAAAGATAACTAACCGCTAGAATTGACACGACTCAGTTTCACCTTGCTATTACAATTCTCTCAAGTTACCATAGCTTACCTTCTTCATCCAGCCTAAAATAAAAATCATTCCCTTGGTTTTTCTTGGTTGAACTTTCAAAGAGAGTTAACTAAATGCTGGACTGAAGAGGGAGAATGTCTGGAATATAAACAATCTGACCTAGAAAGTACACACTTTTGGTCCAAAACCATTCTATAAACACATAGGCCTTATCTCATTTGCATGCACATTCTTTCTATTCAACAAATATTTGAGTGTCTTATGTACGCTTAGGATAGAGGAAAGACTGGCACCTCATGCACTGTTCAGATATCTACACTAGAACCCAAAGAGTTGGCTCCACTTCACAAAACCCACCAACAAGACAAACTATATTCCTTATCCAATCTATTTAGATCCCACCTTCTCAGTTCAGGTTTCTACTGAAACATACCTCTCGCAAATGACTAGAAGAGAAACTATTTCATTCTTCAGATGAGACCATTGCCAACCCTCAAAACCCCTGGGTTGTAGTCTTGTTTACAATATCTTTTTTTTTTAAGATTTTGTTTGTTTATTTCTAGAGAGAGGGGAAAGGAAGGAGAAAGAGGAGAGAAACATCAATGCAAGGTTGCCTCTTGCCATCCCCAAAAGGAGACCCAGGTATGTGCCCTGACTGGGAATTGAACCAGTGACCCTTTGCTTCACAGGCCAGCATTCAATCCCCTGAGCCACAGCAGCCAGGGTACAATATCCTAATTCAATACAGTAAGACCACTCATAGAATAATAGCTTCATATAGGCTGGGTTACAAAGGAGGCTTGTTATTTTACATGAAGTCCTTCACTGGCCACAAAAACTTGTGTGCTAGGCAGAGGGCAAAAAAGAGTTCTGCATACCATTCAATACTGCACTTGAAACCAACTCACGTCAAGGGGCAATGTATGATTAGATACAGTATCTGAAAACTTGGACTAAGGCACTTCAAGTGGCAAGAGTCCTAACCTCAAAGACCTAATAATGTACCCAATGAAGAGCTGTAAAAGTTTCTAAATCAGATAATAATGCTGTTAAAACATGTTTTAGAAAACTGTATGTCAAGAGAAGGATGAACAAGAGGACAGATGTGATAGAATGTTACCAATATTAAGAAACACCATTCTGCCCTGCCTGCTATGGCTCAGTGGACTGAGTGCCACCCTGTGAACCGAAAGGTCACCGGTTTGATTCCCAGTCAGGGCACATGCCTGGGTTGTGGGCCGGGTCCCCAGTAGGGGCCATGTGAGAGGCAACCACACATTGATGTTTCTCTCCCTCTTTTTCTCCCTCCTTTACCCCCTCTCTAAAAATAAACAAAATCTTTAATTTAAAAAAAAAAAGAAAAACACCATTCCCTCTTGCAGCCCCATAGCTCCAACCTGCACTATAATGTTCCTTACTTTGGGGAAGATCTTCCCAGATACCTCAAACCCACCTCAATTCACCCTTCATACCTAAGCTTAAATGTAACTTCTTCAAAAAACTTTCCTTAAGCCCCAACATAGTACCCTGTATTTCTTTACAGCACCTACCACAACTGTCATTATTTTTAAAACCATATATTAATGAATGTCTTGCCCACTATACTGTTAGCTCCACTCTATTCCAGTGCCTAGCACCATATCTAGAACAAAGCAAACACATAATACTTGTTGAATAAATGAGAATACGAAACCACAGGTTCCAGTTTCCTGGCAAATCCAAATATCAAATATTGATGTAATGTCCAACAATTTGAGATTTAGAAAACAGGATCATAATACAAATTATTTCTCTTTGGAGAAATAGATAAATATTATTGACAGGGAAGATGCTTGCATAGATAAGAATTTTCTAGGGCTCCGGCTGGTGTGGCTCAGTGGATTGAGTGCCAGCCTGCAAATCAAAGGGTCACTGGTTTGATTCCCAGTCAGGGCACATGCCTGGGTTGCAGGCCAGGTCCCCATTAGGGGGTGAATAAAAGGCAATCACACACTGATGTTTCCCTCTCTTTCTCCCTCCCTTCCCCTCTCTAAAAATAAATAAATAAAATCTTTTTAAAAAATTTTTAAAGAATAATTTTCTAGGAAAGTCTAACTACTTATTGACAGTCTTTTGCCTCAATGACTTATGCCTATTACCTAGAAAAATCAACAAAGGCAAATAGATTATTTGTGTTGAAAGAAATGTTATGATTCTATAATTTGCCATCTGGTAATAAAAGCAACAGGTTTGTAATGGAGACTACCATTTGCATAGATTCATCTACAAGAAAAAAATAGTAAATACAATCTTCAAGATGAAAGGACATTTTAGTAACAGTGAATTTGTTTTTCTAAGATCTAAAGGGAAAATGTCAGAAATACATAAAATAAAGTTCAGAAAGCTGGTTTCAGGAGGATTACAAAATAAAAAATAACAGATATGAGAAACAATAGAAGTTTTCAACATACTACTAAGCCCTTAGGAGAAATGTCTCACCTAGGAAAGCACACAAGGAAAAACAGGAAGTTTCCCTAACTAAGCCCAGAGGTGCACAGATTTAAAACACACATGAGAACACATAAAAACAGAAACTAGATATGCCAAAGAAGAGGACTAGGAGACAGCCAGTAAACTGCAAGGATGGAATCAGGCAATAAAATCAAGAAGCCTATGACTATGACAGAAAATACACTGAAAATTCGTCTGCTAACACATATGAAAGAAGCCATGCTTACTTTACATGAAGGGCACCACTGCCTCATGGAAATGAGCTACGATGCTCAACATAGCAGTTCCCAGACCACTAGGACATCACAGACAAGTAAAATTTCCCTAAAAAAGATATAGATGACTACCATAAGGTGACAAAATTTTTGTTTTCCAAAGTACACCACCTACTATTACCATTCTTTCTTAAAATAATAGCTATTTTAAGACCAAAAAAACAGGGAGAATATGTCTCATAATGAATAAGTCCTTTATTTTGAATACATTGGACAGATACAAAAACTTATGACATTATCCTTATTTCATGCTATACACATTGAAACTTAGCAGCAGGTATTTAGAAATGATTGCTAGCCAGGCTCCCCTGGATAACTAAGATTTGTCTTTCGAGAAAAAATAACATACAACAGTCCTGGGATGTGTTATAAGCCACCTTACCAAGAAGTCAAGAAGCAGTCTCTCCTCATCAGTGGAGAAGAGGGTGTTAGCCAGAACACACCCTGATACAGACTAAAGGATAGCCACATGATTAGCAAGCTACTTTGAGTGTCTATGTTTGGGGGACCGGGGAGAGGTACTGAAGGCAGGATGACAGTTTTTGCGCCGTGCCAATACCCTACAGCCTTGGTAGAGGTACATGAGAACAATTAAGTGAAACCAAGAACAGAGGTTACCCACCCAATCACAGCTTGCTTAAAAACACTACAGGATACTAGTGACTCATGGTGGCAAAAGAAGAGGCAGGTCAAACTACACTTAGTTTAAACTGGGTTTTAGGCATAGGATACATAAGGGAAAATGGGGTAGGGGGTGCTGTACTTGTTTAATCTGAAAAATTAACCTAATGGGATTTTAAATATGACTGAAAAATAAACACTATAAAAAGGATTTTATAACCTTTACCTTTACTAAAAATATTAGCTGTGATCTAACCACTGGAGGGCAGGGAACACCTGTTAAAGCACAAGGAAAAAGCTATATTGAAATAAAGCATGTAAAGATTATTCAAGTAACTTCAATGCAGTGCCTTATCCAAATTATCTATAGATTATAAATTGTAGAGATTATAAAATGGCCAATATTTTTCATCCCAAAGTTAATTCTACCCAACATATTCTGAGTTATCTAAGCACAAGTAAAATATATAAGGATATGATCAGTTAAATATTTAAGCACCAACTATATGCTAGGCACTGAACCAGGAATAAAGGAACAAAGGAAAATAAGTCCCCTCATGAAGCTCAAGTTCTAGATGAAGAGACAGGATAATCATTACAAACCTGTGGTTAGTAGTTGGGAAGAAGCCTTCTAGCAACACTGTAGGAACACACACTCACAGGCTAGGGAATCTAGAAAGGTTACAATGAAGAGGGGACTTGAGCTGGGTCTGGTCTTGATAGAGAAATAAAATCAATGAGAAAGAAAAGGAGAACACTGCAAGTAACAGTTAAATAGTCAGTAAATGAAGAATTGAAATAAATTATCCAGCATTTGGAGTCAGGGTTACCTTTAGAAGAATAAAATACTTAGGTAAAGATCAATGCAATAGGTAAGATTATTACCATGTAGAAGTAACCTACCCCTATGAAATCTTTTTGGACACATAAGAAACACTTATCCAATCTATAACTCCATGATGATATATGTATTTTATTCACTCATTCAAACATTTAGATCCCTATTCTGTACTGTCAAATATTTACCAGAGGTAAAGAAAAAACTACAGAAGCACAGTAGAAGGAGGAACTCACACTGAAGTAAGTTCCTCCTTCCTTACATCAAGTAAGGCTTAGTGTCAAAAAAGAAAAAGGATGTCTAGAAGTTGACACAGCAAAGGAGGGAAGAACACTCCATGTCACTCAGCTTTCTGACCACGGCATGCTCTCAAAGTTCTACATACCTATCCTTACTAGAATTTACCGCAGATCAAATTCTTATATTGATTTGTATAATTCTTTCATTGTGTTATTTCTCTCCCTCATCCTAACCACCCCTACAAATAGACTGTAAGTTAGGAACTGAACCTTTTTAAAACCTCTAAGTTGTCCCTTCAGCTCCTATTACAATACCTGAAACTTAGAAGCACTCAACCTAAAACATTTTAAACCCATACATTTAATTCCAAACAACGTAGACCTAAACACCAACAGCTCTTATCTGGACTACTACAAGAGACCTCTTCATCCCTTTTTTGGCAGTCAATTCCTCATTATTATTGTTATTATTTCACAACTATTTTTAAATGTTTTTTCATTTAAATTTTATTTTTCAATTACAGTTTACATTCAATATTATTTTTTATTAGTTTTCCAGTGTACAGCATAGTAGTTAAACAATCATATATTTTACAAATTTCCAGGACCCACTTGCTAACACACAGTTATTACAATATTATTGACTATATTCCCTATGCTGTACTTTACATCCCCATGCCTATTTTATAACTATAAAAGGGATCAAAATCAATGACTTCAAAAACTGTTTTTTGAGTAGTGGAAAAAAAGGTCTCAATAGGTGTATTGCATTAAATGGAGAGTACTTACTGAAGTGATTGAAGTTTAATTTGTAAGAATAAAGTTTTAATTTTAATTTTATAAAATGAATTTTATAAATAAATTCTGAGGCAGTTTTGGGTCCCCCCTCATATACCTTCCATCAGAGTCTCATTTAATTCAGAATAAAATCCAAACACCTTAATATGGTCTACAGATCTCTGCATTCACATCATTCTCTCCAAAATTTCTTTGTCTCCATTTTCCTCATCTATGAAACAGAAATAATATAACAGTTCCTACTCCAATGAGCTGTTAAGAGCATTAAGCGAGATATAAATAAATGTAAAGCACAGAGAATGGTACATGTGCTACAGAGAATAGCACACGTAAAATGATTCAATAACTGTTAGCCATTGAATTCTTAACAAATTGTTTATAACTTTAAAAATAAAATATGTCTACAGCTAAACCAAGCTGAAGGTGCCTGATCTCGTCTGACCTCGGAAGGTAAAAATAAAATTCTAGTCATTTTTTAAAGCAACTATATAAAGTAAGTAAAACTTTTCCCTGGCTGGATTTAGTGCCAGCCTGCAACTGAAAGGTTGCCAGTTCAATTCCCTGTCAGGTTACATACCTGGGTTACAGTCCAGGTCCCCAGGAGTGTGTGAGAGGCAACTGATCAATGTTTCTCTCCCTCTCTTTCTCCCTCCCTTCCCCTCTCTCTAAAAGTAAATAAATAAAATCTTTTTTAAAAAATAAAACATAGAACTCTTGGGCCAAGATGGAGGCATAGGTAGACACATTGTGCCTCCTCACACAACCAAAAGAATGACAACAATTTAAAAACAAAAAATAACCAAACTGGCAGAAAATCGAACTGTATGGAAGTCCGACAACCAAGGAGTTAAAGTACATACATTCATTCATCCAGACTGGTAGGAGGGGCGGAGCTAAAACAAAAACAAAAGCAAACTAAGCAAACAGCTAGAACAGGAACAGAACCACAGAAATGGAGATCACATGGAGGGTTATGAACAGGGGAGTGGGAAGAGGAAAGAGGGGGAAAAGATACAGAGAATAAGTAGCATAGACAGTAGAGAGAAAATAGACAGGGGGAGGGCAAGAATAGTATGGGAAATGTAGAAGCCAAAGAACTTATATGTATGACCTCATGGACATGGACTAAAGGTGGGGAGTGTGGGTGGGAGGGATGTGAAGGGAGGAGAAGTGGGACAACTGTAATAGCATAATCAATAAAATATATTTTAAAAAATAAATGAAATATAAAAAAGCTGAGTCTCAAAAAACTAGGTTTTATAATGTCTTAGGAAACTTTGAGCAATGGATTTAAAAATAAGATTCTTTAAAAATTACCACTCTAAGTTAATGCACAGAGCAAGAATTATTTTACTTATATGTTATACATGTATTTAATTAAATATTTTTCTACAATAACCAAGACTATTAGTACTTTATAATGATGGTTTCCAAGCCCTAAATTTAACTTTTATATTCATTCTGAATATTAAAGTTGTTTTCCCCTACTGTCCTATATATTCTCTCACTTAATTGCTCTTTAAGAAAATCAAGGAATGCCCTGGCCAAGGTGGCTAAATTAGTTGGTGCATCGTCCAATAAACCAAAAGGTCATTGAGTTCAATTTCTGATCAGGGAACATACCTAGGTTGTGGGTTTATTTAGCTCCTGTTCAGGGAGCATTAAGGGGCAACTTATTGATGCTTGACTCTCTCTCTCTCTCTCTCTCTCTCTCTCTCTCTCTGTGTCTCCTTCTTTCTCTCCCCCTCTCCCTCTCTCTCTGCAGCATACCAGCACCTTTCCCCCTTTCCTTTCCAGAGGCTTGTTTTCTCTGCCCTTCTTTTGTCTCTGTAAGTTGTTTCTTGAGCCCAAGCATCCGATGACCCACTTCTGCCTCTGTGATTTTCTAAATAAACTTTTGCTTGTATTTGAGTCTTGAATGTGAATTCTTTCTTAGCCAAAACTCAAGTACCAAAGTTGCTGAACTAAGGTCTGGTCTAACTCTGCCGGTAACATTCTGTTGCTTTTTCACCACTACCATGTGCTTCCGTGTCTCTCAGATCGTCTTATCGTTGCATAGTGCAGCAGGATTATAGAGAAGCCCATCCAGGACCACCTTGCAGGCCCAGACTTGTGCTAGGTACCAGCAGGGCCCTGTTGTGTCCCACTGGCTCCTTGCTTTGCATCAGATGGGCCTTAGTGAATTTTCCTTGAAATTCTTTACCTCCATGTTTTAAGATAAGAGGTCATCTTTGTTTGAGCTGTTGTTGTTGTTGTTGTTTTTTAAGATTTTATTTATTTAATTTTAGAGAGAGGGGAAGGGAAGGAGAATGACAGGGACAGAAACATCAATGTGTGGTTGCCTACTGTGCACCCCCTACTGAGGACCTGGACCACAACCCAAGCATGTGCCCTGACCTGGAATCAAAGTAGCAACCTTTGCTTTACAAGTCCACATTCAATCCACTGAGCTACACCAGCCAGGGCTGAGCTGTTTTATTCTTAAACAAATCCTCAAGGTGGAGCTAAAGGTTAAGGGTTGAGAACTCAGGCAAAAGATAAAATAGTTGAGATAATTAAGGATAACAGGAGAAAAAAACAGGTGGCTTGTTTTTAACTTTGGCTTTTCAATTGCAATTGCTTTCTGAGAGCCTAAACAAAACCTTTTGCTGGATAAACAAGAGCCTGAACTCATTTGGCTACGAAGATAAGGGATGCTTCCTCTCTCCTGTTCAAATCTCATGTATTCTTAGGCAACTAAGAATCTCTGAAGAAATGTCAGTGGGTATCCCCTTACAAAATGCAAGAGCTCCATAGAGAATTCCAGCTCAACTGTAATTCAGTAATTGACTTGTCCAGGACATGCACATAAATGTTGGTTACCTAGTGCTCCCAGCCCTCGCAGCTGTGTTAGACAGGCGGGGAGAGAAACCGAGACACATCAGAGGCTTGAGACGACTCAGAAGGTGACAGCCCCTCAGAGCTCAACTCCTAAGCAGCACACTTCCACCTACCACACAATTCCCTGGAAATGTATTCAGACTCTACAGATTCCAACCCCTGCCCCCCCAAAAAAGAAAATCAAGAATTTTTTCACATCACCATCAAATGTTCTAAAAACAGAAAATTCATATACATGCTAAGTTTTTTACCAAAAAAACAATAAAATAAAAAATTCCTTTCATTCATATAGCTAAATTCACAGAATTATAAACTCACATTTGTATTAATTCTTTTTGAGCATCTTAACCATTTTTTATTTTCAATTACAGCTGACATACAGTATTATATTAGTTTCAGGTGTACATCCCAGTGATTAAACATTATATAACTTACTAAGTGATCATTCTGATAAAGCTTGCACACAGTACACATCTCACAACACACAGTTATTAAAAATATTGACTATATTTCCTATGCATGTATCTTACCTTTTTAAGAAGCTGTTGTGATGTTTAATTTAACCCACCTCTAACAGTTAAGCTGTAATAGCCTTTGTCAAAAATCCATTTTTAAAAATTAACAATAAAGGATGAACAATCACAACACACAAACAACAAGAAGGAACAAAGGATTATGTGGTTTTCACTCAATTCTAATAAAAGATTTTGAGGCAGAGTTACACAGTAAAAGTGTGCCCCGAATGGTGTGGCTCAGTGGATTGAGCGCCGGCCTGTGAACCGAAAGGTCAGCAGTTTGATTCCTGGTTAGGGCACATGTCTGGGTTGCGGCAGGGTCCCTAGTTCCAGTTGTACAAGAGGCACCAATCAATGTATCTCTCCCACACTGATGTTTCTCTCCCACTCTTACTCCTTTCCCTTCCCCTCTTTCTAAAAATGAATAAATAAAATACTTTTTTAAAAGGTGTACCTATCATTTCTGAATTATTGCTGGGGATAAACTTACATCTACTTACAATTTCACAGAACTTTGTCAAAGTTTCCTACATCATATTTGTTGAGACTTGTGGAAACAAAAAGTTAAAAAATTAAAACTTTCTGGTATTTCCTATCCTATGGAAAATCGTCCAAGATTAAAACTTCAAAGCAAAGTAAAAGCAGTATGTTCCATTTCTTTTTTAATTATTCTAGATTTACTACTTACTAGGTTAAAAATCTTAATAAACATACTTTTCTTATGGGGACAGGAAGTTCATATTCACATAGATTTTTTTCACATAAAAGACCTAATATTAGAAACTCGGAAGTCTAAGAGTTCTTCAGGCATTACACACACACACACACACACACACACACAAATTATACAAGTATTTCCTTAAATAAATAGTAAAAACCAAACTACATAAACTCTCAATCTATCTTGTTCTTTATTTTTTAACTTTTTTCTTCTAAGATATTATCAATCCTCACAAAAACAGTTTAACTAGTATGATTTAAAGGTTGTCAAAATGTCATCCAAAATGATTTCCCTCACAGAGCAGCTGCCATCAAGCACTATTCTCCTCCCAGTAGACTTATTCTTTTGGACTAAGGGAGAAGTTGGCAAACTATTACAGCATACAGCCCAACTAAGGCCCTCTGCCTGTTTTTGTACACCCCATAAGCCAAGAATGGTTTTTATATTTTAAAATGGTTAAAAAAAAAACAAGAGGAATATCTCATGACGCAAAAGTTTCATACAATTCAATTATGTGTCCATAAAAAAAGCTTCATTAAAACACTGCCACACTTATTTATTTACATAATGTCTATGGCTGCTTTTACAATGGCAGAATTCAGTATTTACAAGAGACCATATGAGACACTCTAACAGTTTTGCATTGCTGCTCAGAGGACTCCAAAGTACAGTGATACAGTTATAACTTGACAGCTTTTCCAGGACTACACTTATCACCACATATTTTATTTTTTATTGCCAGTGTATATCCTTCAAGTCAAGACTTGACTTGAAAAGAAGATAAGTGAGCTTTAAATGTCATACTTTTTAAGATACAATGGAGGGTAGATAACCTTGTTATCAAATTAGATGACAAACTATTATGTTTATTATGCAAAGACACTACAGCTGTGCTGAAAGAAAATACATCAACAAACTAAGCACTCATCACAATCAACCAGACTAAGCACTTTTCACAAAGTTTCCAATTCACAGAAAAACAGTCAGAAAAATTAGAAAATTTAAGTACATTTCATCACAGCTGAATTTCTTCAAAAAATAAAGAGGATGCAACCACAGTAAGCTTCTGAATGGCTCATTTGTTAGCCAAGAGAAGAAAGCCTTTATCAATGGTGAGTTAATTAAATCACATTTGACTGTAGCAGCTAAAGAAATGTGTGTAGAGAAAATAAATTTATTTAAAATTATATGCCTTTTGGCAGAGTAAATGAGAGTTGAAGACAATGGTAAAAATAGAAAAAAAAAACAAAAACAAAAAAAAAACAAGCCTATTTTATTTATCAATTTAAAATAGTCACAGTACCACCCTGACTACTGAGTCAGGTGCTAGGGTGTCATCCTACAAAGTGAAAGGTTGCAGGTTCGATTCCAAGTCAGGGCACATGCCTGCACTGCGGGTGAGTCACAGGGTGGGGGCCCATGCAAGAGGCTACGGATAGATTTTTCTCTCTCATATTGATGTTTTTCTCCCTCTCTCTCTCTCTCTCCCTTCCCCTCTCTCTAAAAATAAATAAAATCTTTTTAGCCGTGGCTGATGTGGCTCAGTGGATTGAGTGCCAGCCTGTGAAACGAGAGGTCACTGGTTCGATTCCCAATCGAGGCACATGCCTGGGTTGTGGGCCAGGTCCCCAGTTGAGGGTGTGACAGAGGCAGCCAATCTATGTTTCTCTCATACATTAATGTTTCTCTCCCTCTGTTTCTCCTTCCCTTCCTCTCTCTCTAAAAGTAAATAAATAAAATCTTAAAAAAAAATAGAAGATGAACATCCTGATTTGCCCTATCACTAAAAGTTAGCAGCATTAGCAATGATAAAGTTTACTGCAATTTTATCAAGCTGAAGTTTTTCCAGATGAGAAGAACCACCCTAACCACTTATTGAACAATGAAAAAGCTTTGGAAATTAGGATTTCCTACAGACTTAACAATGTCTATCAATGATTTTAATCTAAAATCAAAAAGCAAAACAGTGATTACACATATAATTTATACTACACCAAAATCGTTTCAGTGAAAACTAACACAGTTTGAATCACAATTAACATCAGGATGTCAGGATGCATACACTTCCTTTATTGTCAAGAGTTAAAAAACCACCCTGGCTGCTATGGCTCAGTGGATTGAGTGCCAGCCTGCAAACCTAAGGGTTGCTGGTTGGATTCCCAGTCAGGGCACCTGCCAGAACTGTGAGCAGGTCCCAGCTGTGGGCATGCAAGAAGCAACCACACATTGATGTTTCTCTCCCTCCCTTCCTTCCCCATTCTCTAAAAAGAAATAAATTTTTAAAAAAGAGTTAAAACCACACAAAAGATGTCCATTCCCAGAAATAAGAGAGAGAAATGCCAGTGATGATGTGGAGAAAAAAGAATCTTTGTGCACTACTGGCAAAATTATAAACTGGTACAGCTGGCTGGTGTGGCTCAGTGGATTGAGTGCTGGCCTGCAAACCAAAAGGTCATGGGTTCAATTCCCAGTCAGGGCACATGCCTGGGTTGTGGGCCAGGTCCCCAGTTGGGGGCATGTGAGAAGCAATCAAATGATGTATCCCTCACACATTGATGTTTCTCTCCCTCTCTTTCTCCCTTCCCCTCTCTTTAAATATTTTTTAAAAATAAATAAATTGGTACAGCCACTACAGAAACAGTATGGACATCCTCAAAAAATTAAAAATAGAACCACCATATGCTCCAACAATTCCACTTCTGAGTACAGCAGGCCCTTGGATATCATGGTTTCGTTCACCATCATTTCACTGTAACACTGATGAGATGCCATAAAAACTTACTCTTGCTAATGCTCATTAGCCTATAGTAAAATTGTCAGTCTTCTTAGTCTCAGAACCTATTGGTGACGTTAAGTGAGGACTTACTGTGCCTACATGACACCCTATTTTGCCTCTTGGCTCACAAAACCTAAAATATTTACTATCTTGCCCTCTACAGAAAAAGTCTGCCAACCCTGGGTTAAAGCGTTATCTCTTAACTGACCAGCTATACAATCTTGGACATCAATTAACTTCTCTAGCTCTTTGTTTACACATTTATAAAATGAGTGAGACTGAAGAAAACCTGCGGTACCTTCCAACTCTTATATTCCAGTAATAATAATACTTTTTATATACACTTTGTATGATAATGTTTTGAATGGAAGTTTAGGCCGGTTTGTAAAATATGAAAAAATGTCCTACCATGCAAAGCAGGAGGAAATGCTTTAGTAAGAGATCGACAAATGCCACTGGGATAACAAGCTACACACAAGCAAAAGAATGAGATGGACCCTCATCTTACATCACACACAAAAACTAACTCAGAATTTTGATCGATAGCCTAAATGTAAGCACTAAAATTATAATATTTTTAGAAGAAAATATTCCAGAAATCATCATAATTTTCCATTTTGTCAATGCAAGCAACGAAAGAAAAAGAGATAAACAGGACTCCAAAATTAAAATCTTTTGAATATCAAAAGACCCTATCACTATAGAGAAAGACAACCCTCAGACTGAGAGAAATATTTGCAAATCATGTATACAACAGTGAACTAATACCTAGTAAGCATATATAAAGAACTCTTACAGCTCAACAACAGAAAAACAAAGAAGTCAATTCAAAAATGAGCAAAGGACTTGAACAAACATTTCACCAAAGATGATACCCAAAAGGCCAATAAAAGCACATAGAAAGATGCTCAAAGTCAATGATTTGGTAAAGGCAAACCAAACCCACAATGAGTTGACATTTCACTCATATCAAGAGGGCTATAATCAAAAAAGACAAACAAGTGTTGACAAGAATATGGAAAAACTGAAACTCACACTCTGTTGGTAGAAATAAACGATGGTACAGTGCTTTGGAAAAACACTTTGTCAGTTCCTCATAAAGTTAAACGGAGTTACCATATGACCCAGTAATTCCACTACTAGGTATACTCCTCAAAAACGAAAACATATGTTCACCAAAAGAAGTACATGTACACTCATACTACCATTACTCATACTAACCAAAAAGGGAATACAAGCCCCAACCTCTGTGGCTCAGTTGTTTGGAGTGTTATCCTGTAACCCAAAGGTTGCAGGTTTAATTCCTGGTCAGGGCACACACCTATGGTGTCAGTTCAAGCCTTGATCTCCAGTCCCCAACCCCCAATCCTCAATCCAAATCCAGACACCTACAGGAGGCAACCAATCAATGCTTCTCTCTCACATCAATGTTTCTCGCTCTCTCTAAAAAGCAATGAAAAAGGTGTCCTTGGATGAGGATAAAAAATAAAATTAAAAAAAAAAAACAAAAATGGAAAACAACCCAAATATATCCATCAACTAAAGAACAACAAACGAAGAGGGTATATCCATACACTGGAATATTATTCAGCCATAGGAAGAAATGAAGCGCTGATACATGCTACAACATGGATAAACCTTGAAAACATTATAAGTGAAAGAAGTCAGTCACAAAAGACCTCATATTGTATGATTCCATAGATCAACAAAGTAGATTGATGGTTGCCTAAGGCTGGGGAGATTGGGAGGAAGCGAGGTGTGACTGCTAATAGTTATAAGGTTTATTTTTGGAGTGAAATTTTCTAAAAATGATTGTGGGGATGTTGCACAACTGTAAATATACTTGTGAATTTTGTGGTATAAGTATTACATCTCAAAACTTATTTTTTAAATTACAAGGGAAAGTCTTATGAATAAATGTTGAACAGCAGCATCCTGATGTTACAAAACTAAGGTTCAAATGATCTGCAGTTTTATCTCAACTACAAAAAAAATTGTATCACTTCTCTGGACTAAACTTTACTCATTTGTATATTCTCACAGTGATTTTAAAGTCAATGAGAACTTCAACAGCTAAACAATGAACACCAAATAGCATCTAAACTCCTTAACTTACCATAAAAAAGACCTCAATACTCTGGATTCAGCTTTCTTTCTGACTACTGTTGTAGGTTAGAATAAATACGCTCTCCAATTTTTTTATCTGGACCTTTTGCATTTATAATTGCCACTGCTCTAGCATCTTTTCCCTGTCTTTGTATCCCATAAATTCATCAACATCATTCTCCCTAATCTCCTCTATTGAAATCCTCCTTATTCTTAAAAGTCCAGTGTTATCAGGAGCCTGTCTTGATGTCTTGCTGGGTAAACACTGGCCTTCTTTTAAATGCCCAAAGATTCTGTATGTAATTCTCTTACGGTGCATATAGCAATCTAGTTCTCACCACACTGGACAGATTAGTCAACACACTCACGATTCTCTTCCAGGTTAAAGCTATCCTAACAGCGCCTTGCATTTTAAAGAGCAGTGCGATGGTCTCTCATTCATTATTTCCTAATCTCCACGTAAGTACCAAATAGCCCTGGCCCTTGAGTTTAGCTAATTAGCTATGCGGATGCACCTGACCAGAAGTTCACCAGTCCTACAGCCTAGCCATCAGCCTATGGGGAAAAAGCTTGCTGAAGAGCGTAGCCCAGCCTTGACTGGTGTAGCTCAGTGGGTTGGGCAACATCCCACAAACCTAAAGGTCTTCAGTTTAATACCAGATCAGGGCACATGCTTGGGTTTCAGGCCAGATCCCCTCCTTCACCGTTTGGGGGCAAGTGAGAGGCAACTGGTAGATGTACTGACGTTGACGTTTCTCTTCCTCTCTTTCTCCCTCCCTTCCTCTCTCCCTAAAAATAAACAAAACATTTTAAAAATTAAAAAAAAAAAAAAAAAGCTTATCCCAACAAGAATGACAGATTCTCTCTTGGATGTACAAATGCACTCTCTTACTCTCGCAAGTGGATGGGAAGTTGAGAAAGCAAGAACAGAAACTAAAATATTGCCAGAGAACAGGTCACAAGATAGTACAAACCATACGTGAGATGAAACTGCAAGGTAAGAGAAAGTATATACAAAGAAGAGAATGGAGTCAAGGGTTGGGTAAGACAGGAATGGTATAGCCAGTGACAAAAAAGGACATTAAGAAACCCCAATGTAGGGGGAGAATGACAAATGCTCGTGTTAAAAAGAATCTAAGCAGTCTCTATAGCTTCAGTGGATCCTTCCGGTTCCTTAATTATATCCCAGTCTTTCTGAGGCCTGGATCCATACCTGTTCATTCTGGATTAATGTGGGATTTCAAGTTTGCTTTTTTACCATGTGGACCTATACAATGAGCATCCAACTCTTAAAGAAATCCAAACACCTCCTTTTTACCTATGACAGAAAGAAGCATAACATATACTAATAACCCTTCTAGGCAGTCACCTCCTTGAAAGCAAAGAGTGCATTTATTCAATTCAGGATTGCCGGAAGTACCTGGAACTGTGCCTTTCACAAAGCTCAGTACTCACTGCATTTGCTGTGGAAATACTAAATGAACAAAATATTAAACATCCAGATTGTTCTAAGACGAAAGCAATCTAAACGCAGGAAAATTCAAAGACAAAAAACTATTCCTCTGTAAATAGAGAGGTCTAAAGCAGTGGGAGAGATACTGATCCTAACCCATATCTACTGGTGCCCTAGACATAAGTCAATCGGGGCATTACCTTCCCTGGATGTAACCGGAGTGAAGACAAGCGCGTGGTTCTTCTGGTCAATGACAGCCAGACTCGGCCGGCTTTGTTTGAGCTGTTGCATCAAGAGTTCTTCCTATTCCACTTACACTGGAAGAACAGCGACTACAGCTACGTCAGCAACCTTGCTGCTACATGAAACCTAAAGATCAAGTCAGCACGCAGCGGAAAGCAGATCTGAGATCAGAGGAGAAAGCAACCAGGTCCCAGGGACATCATCTAAACTACAAGAGCCTTGCCTCAAGCCAATGTTTCCCCTGGATGTTTCAGTAACATAAGACAAAATATTCTCTTTTTAAGCCAATTTGGGTAGGGTTTTCTGTCACTTGCAGCCAAGACTCTTAACATATATAGAAACTCGCCCAAAATCCATATTTTTAAATAAAAAAAATTAACCCACATACCAATATCCCACACAACAATTATTTGTTTCCGTCTAGTTTATATACACAGGTCATTCAATTTTAAACTGATAATCACTCTATTCTAAAACGATCCTTGTCACCACATCCCCCGACATAGGCTTCTAGTCCTTCTGCAAGCATCGTGGGTATCCTTGGATACAACCCGCCCTTGACCCCCTTCCTGGTGGGAGCCCTTACCCAACAAGGGACTTCACTTCTGCTGAGGACATCAAGCTCTTGCCCAGAATATAGCCTTTAACTTTATAAAAAGCTTTTACCACCTCTGTAAGATCAAGTCAATACAATCTGGGACTTCAAACCAATTTTGGTACCAAAATAATTTATGTCAAAGTTCACACAATTGAGCCCAATCAACAACTTCCAGGATACAAAAGCAGTAATATCCCCACAACGACCTACCTTCCTTGTCTACACGTCCTCAGCTCTGGTCTCTTCCACAGTGTCACTGCCCAAATCTTCTTCATTATGCCCAAGAGAATAATCATTCTCTTGTTACCGAACCCCAGGCTTCCTCAATTTTTTTGAACAATGCTCTTTCTATTTGTTTACCTTGACTTAAAACCTGGCCCTCCCCTTACCAATTTCCCCACAGTTCTATCTTTACTGCTATCCATACCCCCACAGTGCCAGGAGTGACCGGCAATCACTTGTCTCTCTGCTGCAGCTTGCAGATCACAATCACTCTCCTTTATGGCCGCACCTTCCAGACAGATCTTCTCATCACCAGTATCTTTTGGTCCTTTAGCTGTACCTCCTCATCCACAGAAGACCTGAGAGAGCCTACTTCAGCCTCCTCTACTAAATCTCCTATTACAATGCTGGGAAAGTTCAATGTCCATGAGAGAGGACCCATCCAATTACTGTACATTAAAATTCATAGTTCCAAAGATTTTTAGCTCAATTCTATTTTAGGCACCTATTCGTCACTTCTTTATTCTGAATCTTGTCATCATTTGAAACTGCTTCTCCTTGATTACTCCAATAGTTCACAAAAATCTTATTCTGCCCTGGCTACACAGCTCACAGCTCAGTTAGTTTGAGTGTCATCCCGGTAAGCCTAGGTCGCAGGTTCAATGCCCGGTCAGGACAACCAATGAATGCAGAAGTGGAACTAACTGACATTTCTCTCCCCCTCTCCCTTTCTCCTTCCCTCCCTCCCTTCTTCTCTTTCTAAAATCAATAAATAAAATTTTTCAAAAAATCTTATTCTGACCATACTTACCCTATGACTTACAGAGACCTGCTGTCCCTCAAACCCTCTGGTTCCCCCAACCCAGATCCTATGCTTGGACATCTAAATGCATCTCTTAGCAGCAACTTCAGATTTGCACCCCTTCCTCTGAACCTGACCACGAAGGCATAGCTCCAGGTCAACACTGTTTCCATGAACTGAGCTACTCTAAAGAAAAACCACCCTAGACACACTGAGACTACTATAAAGTCTCCAACCTTAGTCCTTTCTAATGAACTTGATAACTTCCCTCTCTTCTATTCCCCTCAACAACTCTTTTAATCATTTTCTCAAGTCCTACAGTCATCCCCTGCCCAGGCCCTTCACTCTCAACCAACAACCTTGCTTCTGATCATGTGGAGATATGTAAGTTAGCAGGCCTGGTCTCCCTCTACTGCCATATCCCTTCAAAAACGTTATTGATATGCATACCTCTCACCTCTTTTTATTTCAGGCCTAGAGAATGAAGTGTCCCTCCTCCTGTTCAAAACCAACCCATCCACCTGTACCACTGACTCACACAGGGACTCCCGCCCCCTTCCTACCTCTCTCAACACCTTGCTCCATCAGCTATACCGTATCTTGAATCTTCAATCTCTCCTTTCCTGTTAGTACCTTTCCCCTCAGACCACATACAAGGTCAAGTCTTGTCTTAAAAAGAAAGTCCTTCCTGGCTTTCTCAGCAAACCTTCTCAAAGCAGTTATTCTCTTTTCGTCTCCTTCCCTCTTTCCCTTTCCTATTTACCTTTTTCTTCTTCCCTCTGCCTCTTTCATATTTATCTTCTCCTTCCCCCAATTCTCCATCTCCTTTCCCCTCTTTTCTCTTCCCACTCCCTCTCCTCTTGTACTTCCCCTCCCACTCCTTTATTCCCTCCCCCTTTCCTCTCTCTCTACCCTCTGCTTTCCCACCTTTATTACTTACCATTTGCTCTTTCACCAGCTGTAAGGGAAAGTCAACCCTTTACCGCCACTAAAACTGCTCTTAAGGTCATCATAATTTCTTTCATCTTTTTCTTATGTTCACCCAAGGACATCTTTTCATTGCCTTTTTTTTTTTTCTTTTTTAAAGATTGTATTTATTTATGTTTAGGGAGAGAGAGAGAGGGAGAGAAACATCAATGTGTGGTTGCCTCTGACACATACCCTACTGGGGACCCAGCCCACAACCCAGGCATGTGTCCTGACTGGAAATCGAACCCTTGACCTTTTGGCTTGCAGGACAACACCCAAACCGAGCCACACACACCAGCCAGGGTGACTGCATAAAAAAAAATTTTTTTTTAAGATTTTATACATTTTTAGGCAGAAGGGAAGGAGAAAGAGAGAGAGAGAAACATTAATGTGCAGTTGCTTTTCACACACACCCTACTGGGGACCTGGCCCATAACCCAAGCATGTGCCCTGACTGGGAATTGAACTGGCAACCCTTTGGTTCACAGGCCAGTGCTCAATCCACTGAGCCACACTAGCCAGGGCTACATAAAAATTTTAAAGATCTCTAAACTAAGACAACATGGGAAATAAAGAAAATACATGCATACATATATTAATTACACATCCCCATAAAAACATAACTTGAGAATTATGACTTCAGGCCAAGATGGAGGTGTAGGTGGACACACTGCTCCTCCTCGCACAACCAAAATTAAGGACAACAAAGATTTGGAAACAACAAAACAACCAGAACTGATAGAAAATTGAACGGTATGGAAGTCCAACAACCATTCATCCAGACCAGTAAGAGAGGCAGAGTCGCAGCAGGACAAAGTGGAGGTTGGTGGACCCAGGCATGCAGGCAGTGGCTGGCAGATCCCAGGTGCACAGGTGGTGGCTAGCGGACCCCAGGCACCAGGTGGCAATGGACAGACCCAGTGAGGCCACACAAGGCAGCTGGCTGACCAGGCGGTCCCACATTCATGTGCAGATAATCCAGGCAAAAAAGGAGAGCGAGGGAGAGCGAGTCAGACCTCGCAACCCAGGGCCCCAGCGCCAGAAAATAAAACCTAAAAATACTGATTAAAAACACTCGTGGGGCCCAGGCTGGTGTAGCTCAGTGAATTGAGCGCAGGCTGTGAACCAAAGGGTCGCCAGTTCGATTCCCAGTCAAGGCACATGCCTGTGTTGCAGGCCAGGTCTCCAGTACAGGGTGTGTGAAAGACAACCACACATTGATGTTTCTCTCTTTCTCTTCCCCTATCTCTAAAAATGAATAAACAAAATCTTTAAAATAAAAAAACACTTGTGGGGGTTGAGGTGCCAGGAGAGACTCCCAGCCTCACAGGAGAGTTCACTGGAGAGACCCACAGGATCCTAGCATGTACACAAGCCCACCCACACAGAAATCAGCACCAGAAGGGCCCAATATGCTTGGGGAAAGCGGTGGAAGGGAATGGAATCCAAGAGAGCAAGGAGGTTCCCTCTCGGACCCCGCCCCCACATATAGCGTCACAACCCAGCCACTGGGCTGCCCCACCCTGGGGAACACCTAAGGCTCCACCCCTCACTACACGTAGCAGGCTCAGACCAGACCGAAAAAAAAAAATGGCTCAAATGGTAGAACAGATCAAAGCCCCAGAGCTAATTCATCTAAACAACCAAGAGATAGCCAGCTTATCAGATGCACAGTTCAAAGCCCTGGTGATCAGGATGATCACAGAATTGGTTGATTTTGGTCACAAATTAGATGAACAAATGAAGGCTACAATAAGTGAAATGAGGGAAAACGTACAGGGAACCAATAGAGATGGGAGGAAAACTGGGACTTAAATCAATGGAGTGGACCAGAAGGAAGAAAGAAACAACCAAACAGAGAAGAATGAAGAAACAGTAAGTCAAAAAAATGAGGGGAGGCTTAGGAACCTCCAGGACATCTTTAAAGGTTCCAACATCCGAATTATAGGGGTACCAGAAGGGGAAGAGGAACAGCAACCAGTGGAAAACTTATTTGAACAAATAATAAAGGAGAACTTCCCCAATCTGGCAAAGGAAATAGACTTCCAGGAAGTCCAGGAAGCTCCGAGAGTCCCAAAGAAGGTGGACCCACGGAGGAACACACCGAGGCATATCAGAATTACATTAGCCAAGATTAAAGTGAAGGAGAGAATTCTAGAAGCTACAAGGGATAAGGGGACAGTCACCTACAAAGGACTTCCCATCAGACTGTCAGCTGATTTCTCAAGAGACCTTACAGGCAAGAAGGGGCTGGAAAGAAGTAATTCCAAGTCATGAAAGGCAAGGACTTACATCCAAGATTGCTCTATCCAGCAAAGCTGTCATTTAGAATGGAAGGGCAGATAAAGCGCTTCTCAGATAAGGTCAAGTTAAAGGAGTTCATCATCACCAAGCCCTTATTATATGAAATGCTAAAGGGACTTATCTAAGAAAAGATAAAAAACATGACAGTAAAAAGACAGCAAACTCACAGATATTAACAACCACACCTAAAACAAAAGCACACTAAGCAAACAGCTAGAACAGGAATAGAACCACAGAAATGGAGATCACATGGAGGGTTAGCAACAGGGGAGTGGGAGGAGGAGAGAGGAGGAAAAGGTACAGAGAACAAGTAGTATAGACAGTGGGTAGAAAATAGGGGGAGGGCAAGAATAGTGTGGGAAATGTAGAAGCTAAAGAAGTTATGACACATGGGCATGAACTAAAGGGGGGAATGTGGGTGGGAGGGGGGTGCAGGGTGGAGGGGAATGAAGGGGGAAATGAAACAATTGTAATAGCATAATCAATAAAATATATTTTTAAAAAACATAACTTGATAAATGGGAATACCAGGAAATTTATAAAAGAAGTAAGTAAATTATTTTTTTAAAACCATTAAAAATGTTCACCCCCACTACCAGTTAAGTAAGTTCAATTCAGGTTTATTAATTATTTTTTGTAATTGAGGCAATCCATATAGCTTTAGTAAAATTTTTAACGTTGTCCTGAGGCCCCCCAAATTAAAAACTTACATTCTAGACATATTTCTATTCATGTTCTAAGGTTGCATTTGTGTGTGTGTTTGGTTTTATATTCTCATCCACACTGACTATCTCTAGATTTTTTTTTCACCCCTGCTTTTAGAGATGAAGGAAAGGAGAGAGAGAAACATCAATAGCTGCCTTCCATACACCCTTGAACCGCACCTGGAGCACAGAACCTGTAATCTAGGTGTGTGCCCTACTGGAAATCTAACCTGCAATATTTTGGTTTCAGGACAACACTCCAACCAACTGAGCTACACCAGCCAAAGCTGTCTCTAGATTCTTGGAAGTGGTGACAGACAGACAGATAACCAATGTATAGAGCTTGTTTGGTGACTCTTACTCTTCACTACGTTTTCTGAACAAATGTGCACAGATATGGTGTGGAACGCTCCTTATTCCTTTGGCCCAGACAGCTTTGTTAAGCCTGGTATCGATGCACACATCTGAAATTCCCATCTCCTTCATGGCCAATTTTCGTTATCTCTTTGGGTGCCCAAAGGATGAGCTTCTTGAAGCCCATTCCATGAATGCACTTGTGAATGAGAATAGCATTTTCTGGTCACTAACTCACCGATGGCAGAAAAAGCCTTCTTGTTCTTACCACCATTCTTTGCAGGAGCCATTCTGCCAGGCCCAGGTTGTAAAGAAAGAACATGAGGTAATGTTGCATTATTTTTTTCTTTTAAGGTGTGCACTTTATTGAAGTGGTCTCAGGTCAGTGTACAGGTAAGCCCTGGCTGCCCCCACACCTCAACCCACTGCCAAGGGGACCAAAGCCTTCATATACCTGAAGTTGGGAGCAAAGGGGGAGACCATGATGGCAGACCATCGAAATAAAAATACAAGAAAGAACAAGTATTAAAATGATTGTTTAAAAATTTGGATTATATAATTTACACAAAAGCAATGATATCACCCTCCCCTGTGCGGACTTGGGCAAGGACTAGCCCTTCTTAGGGAGAAGTGGGCAGCTTTGGGGCAGGCAAGGGACTTCCTGTAACAGTGCATCTCACGATATTTGGAATGACTATTAGAAAAAAGAACAATGTACAATCAAAATCCTCAGCCACAGTGTAGAACTTTGGGGAAGCTCACTCCAACAGACTGCTGTCACCTTCATTGTCCAGTTTTTAAAACCTGAGACAAGCGCCAAAAAATAACTGAATCAAGAACAAATAAAGCCATGCCAATCTCATCTCATTTTCTGTGCAAGTTAGGTTTTTGTCAAGAAAGAGTGTAACCAACTAAGTAACAGCCCCTAGAAGCATTTGAGGTAGACAGTGGAGGGGCCAGACTCACTGGACGCCTGCTTACTGCTGCAAGATGAACAGCAAGGCCAGGACGGAGCTGCCATCCCACAAAGAGTCACCGCACCCAGGGAGTGTGATGGTCTTAACCTTCACCATGCTGGGAGCAAGGGCAGTGATCTCCTTCTGCATCCTGCTGGCAACACCTGGGTACAAGGTGGCCCCACCGCACGGCACCATGTTGGCATGCAGGTCCTTCCAGGTGTCGGCATCACACTTCATGACAGAGTTCAGGTAGTTTCATGGCTGCCACAGGACTCCATGCCCAGGAAGCAAGGCTGGAAGAGGACCTGGGAGCAGCAGAACTGATCACTGCCAATGGTGATAACCTGACTGTTGGGTAGCTTGTAGCTCGTAGCGACAGTGGGCACCTCCTGCTTGAAGTGCAGAGTGACATACACAGCCTCTCCTTGATGTCATGCACAATTTCCCACTCAGCTGTGGCGGTGAAGCTGTAGCCACGCCACGCTGCGTATCTTCATGAGTCAGTCCTTCAGGTCCCAGCCAGCCGTGTCGACACAGGATGGTATGGGGGAGGGCATAGCCCTCACAGATGGGCACAGTGTAGGTGACCCCATCTCCAGAGTCCACCACAATGCCACCGGTACCACCAGAGACTTACCAAGACATCACAGCCAAGATAGTCTCACATGAGGCGGGACCCCCAGAAACAGGAATTATCTTTTGGAGGGCAGGCCCCTTGTGGTACAGGCTTCCCTCACTATGTGAATGTTCTAGAACTCATCTGTATCAGTCAGTGTACCAGCTAGTGGTGGCATGAGAGGCTGCTTGGCTTCAGCGAATTTTTTTTGAAGACTCAGGGCATTTGCCCATTACATGATGTGTGATTTGCGAGCGCACCTGCTACACCACAACTGAGTGTTCAGTAGTTTTTGACCAAAACAGCATGATCCCATGCCCCACCCTCCCTATTCACCCAGTCTCACCCAGAGTGACTTTCTGTTTCCTGGAATGAAAAAAGTCTTCAAAGGGAAACATTTTGCTGATGCGGAAGAGGTAAAACAAAAAATGGCAGAAGCACTAAAAGGCATCAAAATCAACGAGTTCAAGAACTGTTTTGAGCAGTGAAAATGTCTCAAAGGGTGTACTGCATCAAATGGAGAGCACTGGAAAGGTTGAAGTTTAAATATGTAAAAATAAATACAGCCCTGGTGGGTGTGGGTCAGTGGATTGAGTGCTGTGAACCTAAGAGTCACCAGTTCAATTCTCAGTCAGGGCACATGACTGGGTTGTGGGCTAGGTCCCCAGTCGGGGGCATGCAAGAGGCAACCAAATGATATCTCTCTCACACATCAATGATTCTCTCCCCCTCTTCCCCTCTCTCTAAAAATAAATGAATAAAACCCTAAAAAAATAAAAACAATTTTTTATACATAAATTCCATTTTGGGGGGGTCCCCCTTGTACATGGCTGGGGTGTTGAAGGTCTCAAAATCACCTAGGTCTGGCCTTGGGGTGCAGGGCCAACAGTGAGCAGGATGGGGTGCTCCCTGGTGGGTGGACGCATGCGGTTCGTCGCAAAGGCGTGATGCCAGGTCTTCCCCACGTCGTCACAGTTGATAACAATTCCATGCTCCATGGGGCACTTCAGGGGCAGGGTGCCCCCTTGCTCTGGGCCTCATCACCCTCGTAGGAGTCCTCCTGGCCCGTGCCCAACATCACACCCTGGTACCAGGGGCACCCCACGATGGAGGAGAAAATGGCCCTGGGAGCATCATCACCTGCAAAACCAGCCTTGCACACGCCAGAGCCATTATCGACCATGAGAGCAACAATATCATCACCCATGGTGAGCCAGAGTCCGGTGGACTGGTGAAGGCAGAGAACCTCGAAAGACAGGGGTCCACGCTAGTAAGTAAACATGGTCTCAACCTTGCATTAGTTTTTTAAATAATGTTATGATGTGTTCTTAACACTGAGAGTCACCCTTACCACATGTCAAGCACTCTTCTAGATGTTAAGAGGATATAGCAATGAATAAAATAGATAAAAGTCACTATTCTCATAAAGCTTATCAAGGATTCTAGTCTGGGGGTAAGGAGGAAAGATAAACAACTAAAATATGTATGTTCTATGGTGATTAAATGTTATGGAAATAACATAATAAAGGGAAACTAGTAGTGTCGGGAATGGTTACAAGTCTAAATAGTGTAGTTAAGGCCTCATTGAAAAGGTAACATTTAAGCCAAGACTTGGAAGAGGTGACGGAGTAAAGGCACATCTGGGAGAAGAATATTCCAGGCAAAGAAGCTCAGGTAGGAGCTTTCACAGAGTGTTTGAGGGACAGCAGAGGTATCAGAGCTAAGGAGAAGTGACAGAGGGGAATAACAGAAGAATGATGCCCTGGCTGGTGTGGCTCGGTGGAATCAGTGCTGGCCTGTGAACCAAAGGGTTGCCGATTCCACTCCCAGTCAGGGCACATGCCTGGGATGCAGGCCCCGTCCCCGGTAGGGGACGCACAACAGCAACCCTACACTGATATTTCTTTCCCTCTCTTTCTCCCTCCCTTCCCCTCTCTAAAATAAATAAATAAAATCTTTTTAAAGAAAAATGAGATCAATGAGGTAATATTCTATCTTATGCAGAAGTATTACTTACTTTACTCATCTTTTTATATAGTGAACAACACTGAAAAATATTCCCATTAAGAGTGACCATGAGGTTACAGGATTACTACAGTAAGCAAGTGAAGGGTTTCCCTAATAACATTAAAATTCATCTTCATCAATGAATTAGAGAAAATGAATGGAGGCCAAAGGTTAAATAAAAGGTATCCATTTTCTGGCACACCCCTAGTCAAAACTAGAAATCAAAATGGGAATAGCTACTAGCTACAGAAAAACCAAGGAACAGAAATACAATGACTTCCATCATTCAGGTGGAAATTATGCAACATTTGGATAATTTATAATGGTGGTCATATCATAGAAAAATATATCTAGATGAATAAGCTGAGCCAGTCATCCCCAACTAAGTGGTTCCCCAAATTATAACTTAACATCAATTTCCTAAGAAGGTCCTTCCTACCAAAATTTGCATCAATATGTTATAAATTAAGTAAGGGGTAGAGATGGATTATCAAGAGCCTTTAGTTCAACCCAAAAGACAAGATTACTAGATTTAACAAGTGGTGGTAAAAACAATCCAATTAAAAAACAACAGAGGACTTGAATAGATATTTCTCCAAAGATGATACATAGATTGCCAATAAGCACATAAAAACATTCTCCACATCACTAGCCATTAGGGTAGTGCAAATGAAAACCACAATGAGATGCCACTTATACCAATGAGGATGGCAATAACCCAACCCCAACCAAAAAAAAAAAAAACAAGTGTTGGCAAGGAAGTGAAGAAATTGGAACCCTTGTACATTGCTGGTGGGAACAGAAAGTAGACTAAGGAAAACATATTGGTGATTCCACAAAAAGTTTCAGATAGAATTATCAAATGATCTTGCAATTCCACTTCTAGATATATACCTAAGAGTTGAAAGCAGGGACTCAAATACTTCTACTCCAATATTGGGGGGGGGGTAATTGATTTTAGAGAGAAAGGAAGCAGGGGTTTGGGAGAGAGGTAGAGAGAGAGAAAGAAACAGCAATCGGTTGCCTCCCAGAACAGGCCCTGACAGGGGCCTGACAGGGGATCGAACCTGCAACCTAGGTATGTGCCCTGAACAGGAATCACACCAGCGACCTCTCAGTGTACGGAACCATGCTCCAACCAAGCCACTCTGGCCAGGGCTCTACTGCAGTTATTTGTAACTACATAGTCACAGATGACAAAATATGGAAACAATCCAAATGTCCATCTACAAATGAACAAAATGTGATATATACACAATAAACAAAATGTATATACGTACAATGAAATATTATTCAGCCTTTAAAAAAAAGGAAATTCTAACACGTGTTAAAATATAAATAAATCTTGAAGACATTACACTCAATGAAATAAGCCAAACACAAAAGGACAAATACTTTATATGAGGTATCTAACAAAGTCAAATTCAGGGACAAAAAGTATAATGATGATAGCCAGGGACCAGAAGAGGAGGGAAGGAGGAATTAGAGTTTAATGGGTACACTGTCACTGTGGGCAGATAAAAAAGTTCTGCAGGCAGATGGTAGTAATGTATAAATAATGTGAATACACTTAATGCCACTGAATTATAGGACTACAAAATTTAAACTGGGGCCCTGGCCAGGTAGCTGAATTAGGAGTGTTGTCCCAATAAGTCAAGATTTAAGGTTTTATCCCTGGTCAAAGCACATACAAGAATTAACCAAAGAATGCATAAATAAGTGGAACAACAAATCAATGTTTCTTTCTCTTTCTCTCTCTATTGCTCTCTCCCCCCTTCCTTCTCTTCCTTCCCCCCACCTCTCTAGAATGAATAAAAGTTTTTAAATCCTGAAGGAAAAAAAAGGGTTAAATTGGTAAATTATATCTTTTATATATATTTACTACAATAAAAAGTGCTGACGGTCTCAAAAAAACATCCTAGAGCCTTGACTGATGTGGCTCATTGGGTTGGGCATTGCTTCACAAACCTAAAGGTTGACAGTTCGATTCCTGGTCAGGGCACATGCCTGGGTTGTGGGCCAGGTCCTCAGTTGGGGGTGAGCAAGAGGCAACCAATAGATATTTCTTTTGCACACTGATGTTTCTATCCTTCTCTTTCTTCCTCCCTTCCCTCTCTCTAAAAGTAAATGAAATCTAAAAACAAAACAAACAAAAAAAAAAGCATCCTAGATAAAATTTGAATAGAACTGCTAAAATAAAACTTCATCCGTCCTGGCTAGTGTAGCTCAGTGGGTTAAAGCATCATCCCACAACCAAAGAGTTGCAGGTTCGATCCCTATCCCCAGTTCAGGTACATGCAGGAGGCAACTAATTTCTCTTTCACATCAATGTCTCTCTCCTGTCCTCTCTAAAAGTAATGAAAAAATGTCCTCAGGTGAGGATTTCAAAAACCTAAAAAGTAAATAATTATCCTCTCCTTTGAAAAAAATCTGTCATATTACACGGATCAGGCAATGTTAAATAATCTTTGTAAAAAATGGATAAATCACAATGCTGCAAGTTCACTCACTCTGATCTGAAAGAATGATCCTTTACGTATATGGAATTTTATTTCAATACAATGTATGTAAAATGAATGTATCCTTTTCATCCATCTTTAGACTCATCATTTGTCTTGATTTTCCCCTTTCTATTGAATTCTTGTGGTGACACTGGTTTCAGGTGCACGGTTCCACAAAACATCACCTTACACTGTATTGTCTTCACCACCCCCCAGTCAAGTCTCCTTCCCTTATCACTTATGCCCCCTACACCCTCCTCTACCTCCTCCCACCACCCTCTAATTATCCTGATTTTTGAGATAATCCACACTGTGGCTCCAAAGAACCCCTTCATCTTTTATCTCCCATCGTTTTCTGCCACAAACACTGCCCTACAATCACACTGGCTTACTACTGTACCCTGAACATACTTACACTGACCATCCTCTGTAAACTGCTTCTTCCTTTGGAACTCCTGTCTCTCCGTTTTCAGTAGCACAGTAGCTAAGATCCAGAACTTTGAACCCAGATGAGCTGGGCTCAAATTCACATGCACCACTTGTTAGCTGTGTGGTCATGAACAAGACCCTGGGAAAGCAAAACTAACATTGCTTTACCACCATCATGAATAAATGTCACATCCCACAGACAGGAGAAAACACGTTGTGTCTTGAAATAAATTTAAAAAATCAGTCACTCTAATTCTGATCCCCAAATACAAAAACTCTTGACCATTTTCTGTAAGCTTGGACTCTCCAACTAAATAACTTTTTCCCTAACTTCTGCAATGCTGATATCCAAAAAAATGTTATGACCTGTGTGGACATAATAACTATGTTAGAAAACCACTGTTTTTCCACCATGACAGGCTAATGTAAACTCAATAAATTTTGGTGATCTCATATTTTTCCCAACAAATACCTGCATTATTTAATTCAGTGAGCCAATCTAAGTCTGACTCTATTTTGCAAGTAGATCACTTTTCTAAAAGCTTTAGTACCTGAGATGTCCTTTCCTGTTATTAGATCCGAAACACTTTTATTTTTCTTTTTAAAATTTATTTATTTTGCTACACATCTCCTTTAAACAACAACCCACAATTCCAAAGCCTCCTTTTGCCCTCCACCTCCACAATCTCAATGCCTTCCTTGGGGGTAACCCATTATTTAAATTGGGAAACCCATCCTTCAAGACCTTATTTTAAAAATAATTTTCACACATATACATGGACCTGTTGAAAACATACACTAAATCTCCAGTTTCCTCATTTCTACAGTAGGAATGGCAACCTGTCTCACAGGGTTGTTGCAAAGATAAAACAAAAAAAATTCACATAAAGTGCAATGAGCATATTTCTTAGCACAAAGAAAAATTTCACTCATCTTTCCAGATCCAAAATCAAATCAGATTCTCCATCAGCTTTACCCAGACTATTCAACTGCAGATAGTTTCTTTTTTCTTCACTAAACCTTTTCAAACATTCACTGGACACATACATAGTGCCTTTGGTTATGCCCCATCCTAAGCTCCTGGAAGGCAGAAATTCAATTTCATGATCCTTCAAACAAATGACACATATTCTGCAAAAATTAACTACTTGATAAATCAAAATACTGAAATTTCTAAGAAACAAAAATCTATGTAATGTTTCTTCCTGATAGACTCAGCAAAACTCAACCATTTGACTTTTAACTATGTAAAAGCGGCTGTCTTGAGATATCAAGCACACAATGAAAGTCAGGTTCTAATACGTAAGAGACCTGAAATCCCAGTGGTATAGCATCCTATGCTTCTCTGTTTTTTCCTCCACTTAGAATTTAAGTGCTTAGGAGGCAGGCAAATCTAGTAATTTTATTAACAAAATATGCATATTATTTATGCATATTAAATAGCATATTAATAAAATATGCTACTATATAAACACAATTAAGGTTTACATAATAAATATATTCCTTAAAAGTCACAAAGTTATTTAATTTTAAATGCACTGTTGAAAACCAAAAAGAAAAAACATAACAGACATGCAGATATTACTACAGAAAAATAACTTTTTAAAACTTCACTTAGCTAACACATTAACAAAATAATGTAAGTGACAATTTGGGAGAAAAATCCTGAAAAACAGATAGACAAATTATTATAATTTATAATTGGTTGCCTCCTGTACACACCCCAACAGGGAACCAACCTGCAACCCAAGTATGCGCCCTGACCGGTCATTGAACGCACAACCTTTTAGGTGTTCGGACAATGCTCCAATCAACAGAACTATCCAGCCAGGGCTCACTCTCTAATATCAGTAAACATATCCGAGGGTAAAGATTAAAAAAAAAAAGGAAGAAAGGCAGTTCATATATGAAGAAATATATTTCAATAACTCTACTAAAAGATTTTTAATCTCATTAGAAATCAGAACATGTAAATTAAGATCAACAATAAAATACCAGCCCTGGCTGGTGTGGCTCAGTAGATTGAGCATGGGCTGCGAACCAAAGGGTCGCCAGTTTGATTCCCAGTCAGAGGACATGCCTGGGTTATGGGCCAGGTCCCCAGTAGGGGCCACTTGAGAGGCAACTACACATTGATGTTTCTCTTCCTTTCTCCCTCCCTTCCCCTCTCTCTAAAAATAAATAAAATCTTAAAAAAAAAAAAACAATAAAATACCACTTTTCATCTATTGAACTGGCAAAAATAAAAAACACAATACCTACTGCTGGTGAGGCTGCAGAGAAACAAAAATTCATATAATTTGTTAATGAGAGTAAAATTACCAGTCTTCCTTTTTTTATCCTTTAACCCGGCAATTACACTTCCAGAAATCTATTCTATAAAGTATGAACTGCAGCATTTTTTATAATAGTAAAAAAATTTAAGCCCTAAATTGACTTACACCTGCACTAGGACTTCTTAAATTCTCCTTGACCAGGGACAGTATTAATCCCAGAACTCAGGGCAAAGCTGGAAGTTTACTGATCCCAACAGGTACCACCCAACAAATGTAAAAAACAATAGCTGCCTTATCACGACATTGGCAGAATTAATTTCTACAGTAGTCAACCCAAAAAGGCAAAAGGAAAACAAAGCAAAATGAATTAAAGTCCATTATTTCCAATCACCAAAATAATTTTAGATATTTAAAGCTTTAGAAAAAATAAATTAATCGAAGGAGGCTAGTTTTAATTAACTGTCTAAATAAGGAACATGCACGTGGCTAGTGTGGCTCACGAACCAAAGGGTCACAGGTTCAATTCCCAGTCAGGGCACATGCCTGGGTTGCAGGCCAGGATCCTGGTAGGGGGCGCGCGAGAGGCAACCACACTTTGATGTTTCTCTCCCTCTCTTCCTCCTCCTCTCTAAAAATAAATAAATAAAGTATTTTTTTAAAGTTAAATAAATAAAATTAAAAAAGAAATATGCAAAACCAATATGGAAAAATTACAAAGCTCTAAAAATGGTAACAGAAAAGAATACAGAAATATATATATATTCCAGGATGAAAAGCTTGATACTGTGAAAATGTCTAATTATCCTCAAATTATAAATTCAATGTAATTCTAATCAAAATCCCAACAGAATGTGTTCTGAAACTTAATAGTCTAATTCTAAAACTTAACTAGAAATCAAAATAAAAATATACAGTAAATTTTAGAAAACAAGAAAGAGTAGGGGAGCTATCTCTACCTCCTCTCAAAAACTATCAAATAGAAATTTGAAACAGTATATAATATTGATGCACAGATAAATAAAAAGAACAAAACTCCAGAAATGACTTAATGGAAATTAAATATCAGAAAGTACAATGGTGGTTGTCAGGAGCAGGGGGAGAGGAAAAAGGGGAGTTATTGTTTAACAGGCATTGAGGCTCAGTTACAAAATGACAAGAGTTCATGGGGATGGCCCTGGCTGGTGTAGCTCAGTGGATTGAGCACGAGGCCTGTGAACCAAGGGATCACGGTTTGATTCCCAGTCAGGACACATGCCTGGGTTGTGGGCCAATTCCCAGCAGGGGACTCACGGGAGGCAACCACACATTGATGTTTCTCCTCCCTCTCTCCGTCTCTCCTTCCCTTCCCCTCTAAAGATAAATAAATAAAATGTTTAAAAAAAAAATCCTCACCTGAGGATATGTTTTTAAAAAAAAGAGTTAATGGGGATGGATGGTGGTGATGGTTGCACAACAATGTGAATGTATTTCATACCAATGAACTGTATGCATTTTTGAACTATACATTTAAAGATGGTTAAGATAGTAAATTTTGTGTTATGTGCATATTACTATAAAAAGAAGAGTCATTTCAAATCACTGAAAAATGATTCAATTAATTGTACTGGCACAACTGGCTGACCATATGGGAAAAAATCCCTATCTTATACTGTACACAATTATAAACTGAGTTAAAACAGCCAAATACTAAGATGGATTAAAAAGAGCTGTTTTAAAAAACTATACTAAAGGACAAAAGAATTTGATGCAATGAAAGCGTAAGGAAAGAAAATCTTGAAGTTATACAGGAAGACTACGGCTCTCTCTACATGAAAATCTAAAAGCTCTATATAGGATTTTCAGTCAAGATGGCAGCATAGGTAAACTGGGCTCACCTCCTAAAAGTCAACTTCAGTCCAAAAATATTAAATGGAAAATTCCAGAAATAACTCATAAGCTTTAAATTGCTGCCATTCTAAGTAATGTGATAAAATCTCATACCATCCCACTTTGGCCACATCAAAATTACAATTAAATTGTAAACAACCATCACTCAGAACCAGCAGAAATTGAGTTGAATAGAAGTCTGACAACTACAAAATTTAAGAAACCCCATCCATCCGGACTGGTAGTGGGGGTGGAGATGCGGAACAGGGTGCTTCCACACACGTGCAGTGGACAAAAATTCAGGAGGGCTATCTCAGGAACAAGGAGTCCCAGCCCCACAGCAGGAACCCCAGGCCAGGGTTCCAGAGCCAGGAAGGTAAGTCCCCTTAACTCCTGACGGCAAACCCAGCAGGGATGGATTGAGTCCGTGGAAGAAAACAGCTGGAGTCCCAAGCAGTTGCTCTACATATGAACCTACTCTCACACTCACTCCCTCTGAGCTCCAGCACTGGAGCAGCAGCTTGAAAAGCACCCGTGGCTTACAAGGAGGAACTGAAGTGTCTGGCATCAAGGAGTCAGCTGGGGGACAGCCTTCTCCCAGACAGAAAGGTAGGCAGAGCCACAGAGCTGGCAGGCGGTGCCACATCTGAGACTCCACCAACCTGTCTAACATTGTTTGCCCTGCCCTGGAGATCCCCTGAGGCTCCACCCCACCCAAATTACAGCTCTTAATAGTAGCTTTTCCATATGAATGGCTGGTTTGGGTTCCAGCTTCACAATTTCCCAAATTCTTTCATACAAGCAACAGCTGGTCTCAGTGAGCCCCAAGCCCCTTCACCTCTTGCTAAGTGGCCCCAGGCAACAGCAGCCAGCCTAGATTCACAGCTTTGCTTCCCCTGGGACTCTCCAAGCCCAGCACAAGTAGCAGCCATCTCAGTTTGATCTATAACTTAGGCAGGATGGCCCCAGGCAAAACACAGATGGGGGCTGACCTTGGCCTGCATAGTCCAGGAAACTCCAAGGCAAGAGCACCCAGTGGACCACCATCACTCTGCCCCTGTACAGCTGATCCTCCACACAGGGCAGAGGTTTATGGTCAGTGGTCAAAGCCAATATCCTGGCAAATGACTGGCCTGGATAAATCCCTCCCGCTGAACAGCCAACAGCAACCAAGAGTCGTCTACAAGAGGAGGGTATACTCAGCCCACAGGAAGGGTGCACCTCAAGTACTCAGCTTAGGTGATAGTGGAGGCTGTGCCACTGGACCCTATAGGACACCTACTACATTAGGCCACACTATCAAGACAGGGAGCCATAGCAGCTCTACCTGATACACAGAAACAAACATGTGAGGGCTACCAAAATGAGGAGACAAAGAAACTTGACCCAAATGAAAGAACAGATCAAAAACCAGACAAAGAACTAAATAAAAGGGAGATGAGCAATCTATCAGATGCAGAGTTCAAAACACTGGTTATAAGTATGCTCAAGGAACTTAGTGAAAACCTCGACAGCATAAAAAAGATTCAGGTAGAAATGAAGGATATGCTAATTGAATAAAGAACAATTTACAGGAAAACAACAGTAGAGTGAATAAAGTAGGGAATCAAATCAATGATTTGGAACATAAGGAACCAAAAAACCACCAATCAGAACAACAAGAAGAAAAAAGAATCCAAAAAAATGAAGATAGTGTAAGCAGTCTCTTGGACAACTTCAAGTGTTCCAACATCCATATCACAGGGGTGCCAGAAGGAGAAGAGAAAGAGCAAGATATTGAAAATCTATTTGAAAAAATAATGAAAAACTTCCCTAATTTGGTGAAGGAAATAGACATGCAAGCCCAGGAAGCACAAGAGTCCCAAACAAATTGGATGCACAGAAGCCCACTCCAAGACACATCAAACAAAATGCCAAGGGTTAAAGATAAAGAGAGACTCTTAAAAGCAGCCAGGGAAAAGCAATTAGTTACCTATAGGGGAGTCCCCATAAGACCGTCAGCTGATTTCTCAAAAAAAACTTTGCAGGCTAAAAGGGACTGGCAAGAAATATTCAAACTCATGAACAGCAGGGACCTACAGCCAAGACTGCTCTATCCAGCAAAGCTATCATTTAGAATCAAAGGGCAGATAAACAACTTCCCAGACAAGAAAAAAACTAAAGAAGTTCATCACCAAACCATTATTATATGAAATGTTAAAGGGACTTATTTAAGAAAAGATGATCAAAACTATGAACAATAAAATGGCAATAAATACATACTTGTCAACAAATGTAAAAAACAAACTAAATAAACAAGAAGAACAGAGACAGGATCATGGATACGGAGAGGGTTTCGATGGCTGCTAGGTGGGAGAGGAGTGTGGGGGATGGGGGAAGAGGTGAGGGGATTAGGAAGTGCAGATAGGTGGTTACAGAACAGCCATGGGATGTGAAGTGCAGTATAGGAAATGGAGCAGCCAAAGAACTTATACACACAAAACCCATGGACATAAACAAGGAATGGTGTGATTTCCTGAGGGAGTACAGAGCAGGGTGCTCGGCGGAGGGGAACAAAGGGAGAAAAATTGAGACAAATGTAATAGCATAATCAATAAAATATAAAAATAAAAAATAAACCAAAATGGTATATTGTAGAAAATACCATTTTTAAAAGTTGAAAGCAAGTAATAAACTGGGAGAAAATATTAACAGCATACTTGACACGCAGAGGATTAATATCTAAAACTAATATCCAAACACAAGGAATTCCAATATCCAATATATATAATGACAAAAAATATGAATATGCAATTCACAAAAAAAGAAATACAAAGACCAATAATCATATGAAAAGATGTCCAATTCACCACTAATCAGGAAAATGGCAAATCCAAACAATATATCAATCCTTTTTCAGACCAGGAAATAGTTTGGCAGAAGGTATGAGGAAGTAGGTACTCTCACACATTATGTGTATAAAGATATACTGGTGTGTTACGTGTGCAATTTGACACTTATCAAGTTTTAAAAGCACATACATTTGCCCTGACCAGTGTGGCTCGGTTGGGTGTCATCCCACAAAGCAAAAGGTTCCTGGTTCAATTCCAAGTCAGGGCACATATCCTAGGTTGCAGGGCTTGGTCCCCAGTAAGGGTGCATACCATAGGCAATCAATGTTTCTCTCCCTTCCTTGCTTTCTACTAAAAATAAATAAATACATAAATAAATAAATAAACCTTAAAGGAAATAAAGTTAAAAGCACATACATTCAACATAGCAATTTTACTTCTTGGTATCTATCATGTCTAGAAATATGAACATTTACACACAAAATACAAACAAGAAATATTAACACAGATTTCACTATAGCAATGATTAAAATAATCTGGAAAATACCATACTCAAGGACATTTAGGTGATGGTTACATAAATTATGGAACAAACACAATACAAAACAGTATGAGGTAAAATTATATATACAAATAAAGGAAGATCTCTAAGATATATTAAGTGAAAAAAATACTGATGTTTCCATTCAGGTTTTAAAAAAATAACATGTGAGTCAGGGCACATGCCCAGGTCCCCAGTGAGGCCACGTGAGAGGCAACCACACATTGATGTTTCTCTCCCTCTCCTTCTCCGTTCCTTCTCCCTCTCTAAAAATAAACAAATAAATTTAAAAAATAAACAAAACATGTGTATATATACAACATACATGTATAGACACACATACACACACACAAATCCCTCTTATCTACAACTTCAGTTCCTGTGGTTTCAGTTACTCCCAGTCAACTTCAGTCCAAAAATATTAAATGAAAAATTCCAGAAACAAACAATTCCTGAGTTTTCAACTGCTGCCATTCTAAGCAATGTGATAAAAGCTCACCCAAACCCACTCTGGCCTGCCCAGGATGCAGTAATTACCTCTTTGCCCCTGTATCCATGCAGTGTGTCACCAGATACCCCCTAGGACCCCCTACCCCAGTGAGTCACTTAGTAGCTATCTCTGTTATCAGATCAACTGTCCTGATATCACAGCGCTTGCTGTGTTCAAGTAACCCTCATTTTATTGAATAATTGCCCCAAAGAGCAGGAGTGGTGATGCTTTTGCCTTTTCGGGTGGCTCGGTTGGCTGGAGCATCATCCCATACACCAAAAGGGTTGCGGATTCGATCTCCATTCAGGACATGTACCTAGTTGCAGGTTCAATCCCTGGTCGGGGTGCATAAGGAAGGCAACTGATCAATGTTTCTCTCTCACATCGATGTTTCTCTTTTCTCCCTTCTTCTCCCTCTAAAATCAATAAAAATATCCTCAGGTGAGGATTAAAAAAAAAAAGGAATAGCAATGCTGACAACTCAGATGTGCCAAAGAAAGCTTTAAAGAGCTTCCTTTAAATGAAAAGGTATGTACATATATGAAAACAACACAGTATGAATGTATATAGGGTTCAGTACTATCCACGGATTTAGGCATCCACTTGGGGTCTTGGAATGTATCCTCACAGATAAAGGGGGACAGCTGTGTATGTAAATATGGATGAAAAGTTGAAAAAAGAAGTATGCCAAGTTATTAACAGCAGTATTGAGGAGGGAAAAAGACTGGAGGAGGGGAGGGAAAGCAGGGTGCAGAGAAGACACTATGAAGAAGGGAATTTTTTTCCTAATCTATGAACTTCAGTATCATTTGATTTTTTTTACCATACAAATAACATATTATTTATATGCTTAAAAAAAATTAGCCCTGATCAGCATGGCTCAGCGGATTGGGCATGGTCCTGCAGAATGACGGGTCGCCAGTTCAATTCTGGGTCAGGGCACATGCCTGGGTTACAAGCCAGGTCTCCCCAGCTGGGGCCATGCAAGAGCCGACCAATTGATGTTTTTCTCTAGCATCAGTGTTTCTCCCCTTCTCCTTCTCCCTCCCTCCCCCTCTCTCTGAAAATAAATAAAACTTTTTAAAAAATAGATAAATAAAATTAACAAAAAAAATAAGTTAAACATGGTGGTCCCTCAATCAGAAAGGCTCTCAGAAGGAGCTAATACTAAAGTGCTGCAAGAAAATCAAACAAGAACAAGCACAGCATTGGGAAATATGTAGAATTAAGTAATATTATGCTCATATTTTCTGAATCAACCTGTGTGATGGAAACCTTTCAAAAAAAAAATAAAGTGACCGTGAAAATCTAGTAAGTTTAAGGTGATTAGACACAACATTCACTGAAATTAAGAACCTAGTGCATTAACATCTCCCTCATTACATTTATTTATGGCTCCCCTCGTGGGAGTTGGTCTCTCCATGACCCAGTGAAAAGTACTGTAGAAAACAAAATTTCAGCTTCAGGTACATATACAGCTATTTAATCTTCAATTGAACTGGGCAACCTTCCAACCCACTTGCACAGGCTCATACTGTGTCTTCAAGTCATGCAGGAAAACAAAGTTAATGCCACATATTTCTTCACTGTATCTGCCTACCTGATACTAAATTTAAAAGCTGCCCAAAGAAAATCAGCTACCATCTAAATTCCTATATACACACATATATGAGTAAGACTGAAATACTTTAAAATAAAAATATATCATGAAAAACTGGAAAGTTCCCTTACATTTAAAGCTATCTGATAACTACCTATGAAGAGCTGATAAATGTGGGAATATTATAATATTAATTCACACCTGTCACTCCTTAATAGTAATGTAATTCAAAGGTTTAGTTCTGTCACCATAAGCAAGGCCTCTGCTATTTTATAGGGTATTCAGCAGTAATTAAAACATTACATAAGGAGAATCAAATGTTTTCAAATATACTTAGTTAGGATTTAGTCTTTAAAATAGGGTGGCACACAAAAAGTAAGTAAGACCAGGTAAAATTAAAAGTTTAATTTTTAAAAATTTGTCAAAACATTTAAAAATGTTTGCTATATGGTGAGCATAAATTTGCATCTGAACATGTTACTTCTGTTTATTATTATTATCATCTGAAGAACTCTTCATAACAAACATACAATATCAATGTAGTTCAAAATAATTTGCCATGAAGTACTAACTTAGCATTTATTTAATCACCACTGTAACAAGAACTAAGAGAATTCATAAAGAAGGGTAAGAGAAGGTTCCCAACCTCAAGGACCTTACTTTCTAATAAGGGATATGATCTGAACACATGAAAAAAATTAAAGAACCATAGACAGAATAAATAAAGTGTTAAATCAAGTAGAGCGGACTGATGCTACAGAAGTTCAGAGACAAGGGAAAAGCAAAGGCTGGCAGGAACTGCCAGAAAGTGCTGCAGAGTATAACCCTAGAGAAAACGCTCTCCTCATCCAGGACTGACTAGTAACAAAAATAACACTCCTAAGCACTAATCAATAAATATCACCTCATTAAACCACTTTGATGTAGCCCTTACCTCAAAGTGTTTATGATCAAAAGGAATACAGAACAAATACCAATTAAAAGATTACTACTGCTAATCACCAGGGGGTCTCCTGAGACTAGTAATAATTCTTTCTTGATCCAGGTGCTAAATACAGGGTACACTCATTTTGTAAAAATGCATCAAGCTGTACATTTAAAATATGTCCAGTTTCCTTTATGTGTGTTACATTATAGTAAAATATAAAACTAAAAGATTGTAACTTCAATCCTAAACATTCTCACAAATTACAGTTGAACATCTCCCACCACTACTGGACATCACCATCTGGATGTCCTTCCCCCCACCTCAGACTCTATCTTCCCTTCAAAATCCAAAATCCCTAGAGACTTTTCTATTTCAATCAATGGTTACAGATATCCAAGCTGAAAACTTTGGATTCAGAGAACTCCTCCAACTCCGGTGATTCAGCAAGACCTATTTCAAGTCCAGTAAGTGCCAGGTACCTTTCTAGGTACAAAAGAGCAGCAAAAATGACAAAGTCCCTTCTCTCATGGGACTGACATTCTAACACAGAGTGACAGGCAAAATACACATTTTAAAAGATTTTATCTACTTCTTTTTAGAGGGCAAGGGTGTGAGAAAGAGAGGGAGAGAAACACCTCTTACCAGCCTCCAAGAGGAGATGCACACATGTGCCCAGACTGAGAATCGAACCAGTGACCTTTTGTTTCTCAGGCCTGCCCTCAATCCACTGAGCCACACCAGCCAGGACCACATTTTAAAGCCAGGTAGTGGTTATATAGTATGATAGTGAAAAAGAATGATGCAGTGAAGGACTGTGCTTAAAACTGGTGATCAGGAAAAATCTGAGAGGTGACTTAAACTGAGAACTGAACGACTAGGAAGGAACCAGACTTGAAGAACATTCATTCCAGGCAAAGATAAGGAAGAGCCCATGGGATTAGAGCACAGAAAATGAAAGGAAAGGTAGCAGGAGGTGAGGCTGCAGAGATAGGCAAAGGTCAAATCACACAGACCACAGTAAGGGGTGTGAATTTTACCTCATGTTTAACTATCTCATGTCAGTGCTTTAATTTTCACTCTCAATTCTCACCTTCAGTCCTCACTGCCACACTTCAGGACTGTATCATTATAATAATAACCTCCTACGTGTTCTTCCTCATTTGAGCTTCTTACCACTCCAATCGTATCACCACAGTCAAATCAAGTATTTTTTAAAGCGGTGTTATACATTATCACTCTTCTGCTTCAAGGGGCAACAAGATAGAAACATCAGCTCCTTAGTCTGAAGCTCAAAGCTCCCAGTAACAGGGCCAGAACCCTGTCCCTCTCGAATTTTACCATCTATCACACCCCTCAACAAAACCTCACACTGACCAAACCTGTTTCCTGAACATACATGCACTTCCTGTCATGTGACTTTGTCTCACAATAGTCATCCCTCCACTTCCCCAACAACTTTCATACATTTCACTCTTCTCTAAATCACCATTTATTGTGCAAATAAAGTTCTACCTCAATAGAGTACAGAAAAGGAAAAGAACACTCCCAGTAACGAAACATGAGTGAAGGTACAAAAACTTGAATATGTATATGATACACACACACACACACACACACACAATGTCCTAAAATAGTAATGAGTATGTCCTATGACTGAGCACAGAAGGCATGATGAGATATAATTGGAAATAAAGCCATTCAGCAGGACTGTTAAGAGCTACATGATCTTATACAAATTATTTAACCTCTCTGGGCTTTAGTTTCTTCACCTGCAGAATAAAGACAATAACAATGCCCATGTCATAATATTGCAGCAATTTACTAATTTACTCAGCAAACATTTCCTGAGCACTTACTCTGTGCTTCACATTGTTCTAAGTGATGTAGAGGCAGCAGTTAACAAGACAGACAAAAATCTCTGCCTTGTGGTATTTAAATATTAGTAAAAGAAACACCAAGCAAAATAAATAACATAGATGGTATGTCACCTAATGACAGGTGCGGTGCTAAAGAAAAAAATAATTAAGCAGAGAAGAGAGGGTAAAAAGCAAAATCTGGATCAAGACATGAAGGAATTAAGGAGACCGGGCCAATGTGGCTCAGTTGGTTGGCATGTCGTCCTGTAGATTGAAGGGTTGCAGGTTAGATTCCTGGTCAGAGCACATACCCAAGTTACAGGTTCAATACGTGGTTCAGGGCGCAAACCAGAAGGCAGCCAATCTACATTTGTCTCTCACATCAATGTAAATGTCGGTCTCTGTGTTCTGTGTGTGTGTCTCTCTCTCCCCCGCCCCCTCCCTTCCTCTAGCTCTTAAAGAGAAAAAAGAAAAAAGAAAGACTTGAGGAAAAAAGCCAGGCAGTGTTCCAGACAGAGAAAATCAGTAATGAAAGGACATGATCAAGGAAAAACAAGGAATCTGAGACAGAGTTGAGAGTGCGCAGTGAGTAGTAAAAGATGAGGTCAAAGAAATAAGAGGCATCAGATACTACAGAACCTGGTAGGCCATTATCAAGACTTTAGCTTTTACTTTACCAGGAGTAGGAAGCTATTGGAGGATTTTGAGCATGACATGACCTGACTTTAAAGCATATTAGCAAAATCTCTGACTTAACAGCATCTCTCTGGCTGATACATAAGAATATACTATAACAGAACAAGGTCAGGAGAAAGAGACCCTTAGGAGACTAAGTTAGATAATGGTACCTAACACAACAATGCCTGGCATATAAGCATCCATAAAAGATAGCTATTTGGGGGGTAATGGGAATGAATTTCCCATTCTGTTGGACCAGACATTAGTAGTAAAATAACTAGCTGAAGTTTTAGGGCAATGCAAGTGTATTTCATATAATCTAAGGCTTGGTAAAAATAAACACATTTAAATAAATAATTGATGACTTTATGATGATTCCCTATTTGTCATAAAGACAATGCAGGTCTGTTTTTAACCACATCTTTCCTAGCACGCCACTCAGAAGGCAGTGTCCTCAAATAAAACAGAAAGGAAAATTTGAGGAAATGAAGTATGCATGAAAATATTTTAATCTGGAAAAAGCTGGCTCTTTTCAAATCTACTATTTCAAATGGAACCAATATTGGTTACCTCTATCAATCTAATTATCTTAAATTCTTAATGACCATATAAAATGCTGGCTGTAAAACCAACAGTATTTAAAACAAAAATGCAATGACAGCACTTTAAAAGAACTAAAAAGTAACCTGAAGTGTTGAAAAGCTTTCATTTCAAAAATATAAATACAGTTAACAGCTTGGGAAATACTATGATTGACACTAACATGTGTAATTTTGGTCAGGAAGGGGTGAAGGGGTCACCTGAGTGGAAAAAGGCACACCTGTACTCTGACCTCTCCTTCCAAACTCAGGGCACGAACTTGGGACCAATTCTTCTGTGACTCCAACCTCTGTATTGGCTCAGGGCTACAGAATTATCTCATTTCCACTCTAACCCTAGAGCCCTCTGGTACAGCTTCAACCTATCCCAGACTTTGTCTATGAAATCAAGACTCCGTACTATAGGAAGCCCACAGTTCCAAGAAATGGTTACGGTCTCTCAAAACCACTGAAAAAGGCATTTCCGTTTATAAACGATGATATGGTAATAGCAACAAATGTTCACTAAGTGCTTACTATATGCCAAGCACTGTTTTTAGCACTTTACATCCTCATCTCATCAATCCTCACGACAACACTCAGATATTGCTATCCCCAGTGACAAGGAAAAAATGATGAGATTTAAGTAACTTATAAGAGGAACACACAAAAGTAGTAGGAACCAGGAGAAGCCTGGGAGGGGGGGAGAGTGGGTTTAAACAAAGGATCAAGAAATCAGAATACCGAGGGACTTCTCAAAAAGAACACTGGAAGCTAGAAGCAAGGCCCTCAAAAATTCTGAAGGAAAAATACTGCCAACCGAGCGTTCTACTGTTCTGTCTTCACAGATGGCAAAGGTGGCAGATATAGGACAGGGGTTATCCAAACATGGTATCTACTTTTTACAGAGTTTTACTGGAACACAGTCACGTCCACTCTTTTATGTAATGTCTATGGCTGCTTTTGTAACACAGTGACACAGTCGAGCTATTGAGGGAGTGACACTCTGGCCCACAAAACCTAAAATATGTACTATCTGGTCCTACATAAAAGAAACTGCCAATCGCTGGTCTATGAATATAAGAGCCAATTAGAGAGATGAAAACCGGAAGGCTGACAGGTGACAGAGTTGGGACATAGAGTTGGATAATGAGGGTAAGACTACAATGGCACATTTTCCTGCAAAAAAAAAAAAAAAAAAAAAACCAGGTTTTCAATACTGTTTGAAGACAAAGCCAAGAGGTCAGTTTCTGATTACTACTCAAGTACTTACCTTCTGCCATTTCAGGAATTCTAAAGAAAGCACCTAGAAAATGTATAGGGATCATCATATTATTTGGAGAATAATTATAAGATGTGCAGGTTTCCCAAGGGCTTTGCTCTCTGTACGGCCAACGTTTCAGTGTTCTGCTACTAGCTCCTCCAATGAAGGCACGCGGGGACAACAAAAAATACATGACAGACAGGCTAGCCAGCTCTGCTACATCAGTAGGTAAACAGTGATTGGGAAAAGATCTGAAAACCGTTAGAAAGTGTTAGCAAAACTAAAGTTTTAAATATCAACAAAGTCAGTCCGATATAAGCCAAAATGGGACACATCTGCAAAAAACTCTAAAATGAAGGTGTTGGTACTGAGATCCTGACAAGAAATAATTCTTTATTTTAGTTTAGTTTATTTATTTATTTTTAGACATAGGGGAAGGGAGGGTGAAAGAGAAACAAACATTGATGTGTGAGAGATACATCAACCCCTTGCCTCTCCCACACATCACACTGAGGACCTGGCAGGCAACCCAGGCATGTGCCCTGACTGGAAGAGAACCAGTGACCTTTTCGTTCACAGGCCAGCACTCAATCCACTGAGCCACACCAGCCAGGGCAGAAATAATTCCTCTCTATGCTGGGCTGGCTTGCCTAAACCTGGACTTTATTATATCTTGTTGTAATAGCATCTTTTTTTCTTTCAGTATATTTTACTGATTATGCTATTACAGTTGTCCCATTTTTTTCCTCCCTTTTATCCCTTCCACCATGCACCACCCTCCCTCCAGCATTCCCCTATACCGCTTAGTTCATGTCCATGGGTCGAACATACAAGTTCTTTGGCTTCTTCATTTCCTATACTATTCTTAACATGCCCCTGTCTATTTTGTACCTACCATTCATGTCTCTTATTCCCTGTGCCTTTTCTCCCATTCTCCCCACTCTCCCTCCCTGCTGACAGCCCTCCATGTGATCTCCATTTCTGTGATTCTTCTGTTCCTGTTGTAGGTGTTGGCTTAGTTTGTTTTTGTTTTTGCTTGAGGTTCAATTGTTGATAGTTGTGAGTTTCTTGTCATTTTACTGCTCATGGTTTTGATCTTCTTTTTCTTAGATAAGCCCCTTTAAAATTTCATATGCTAAGGGCTTGATGATGATGAACTCCTTTAACTTGACCTTATCTGAGAAGCACTTTATCTGCCCTTCCATTCTAACTGACGGCTTTGCTGGATAGAGTAATCTTGGTTGGAGGTCCTTGCCTTCATGACTTCAAATACTTCTTTCCAACCCCTTTCCAACCTGGCCTGTAAGGTTTCTTTTGAGAAATCAGCTGACAGTCTTATGGGCACTCCTTTGTAGGTAACTGTCTCCTTTTCTCTTCCTGCTTCTAAGATCCTCTCTTTACCTTTAACCTAAGGTAATGTAATTATGATGAGCCTTGGTGTGTGCTTCCTTGAGTCCAACTTCTTTGGGACTCTCCGAGCTTCCTGGACTTCCTGGAAATCTACTTCCTTTGCCAGATTGGGGAAGTTCTCCTTCATTATTTCTTCAAATTAGCTTACAGTTTCTTGCTCTTCCTCTTCTCCTTCTGGAACCCCTATGATTTGGAGGTTGGAATGTTAGGGTTATCCTGCAGGTTCCTAAGCCTCTCTCTTTTTTTTTAAATTCTTGTTCTTTCCTTCTGTCCCAGATTCCTTCCCTTCACTGTTGGTTCCCTGTATATTTTGCTTTATTTCACTTTGCATAGCCTTCACTTTTTCTTCTATTTTGTGACCATACTCAACCATTTCTGTAAGCATCCTGATTACCAGTGCTTTTGTAGCAGCTAACTCCCGTCTGTACATAGCAGCTAACTCCCGTTTTTAGCTTCCGTACACTAACTCCTGCTTTGGCTCAGAGCAGCCAGCTTCCGATAAGGACTCCTCAAGGACACCTCAAGGCTAGAGTTATTTTTCGCATCAGCTTCTGTACCTCCTGCTTTCGCTACATAGGATAGGGCATCCAGAGAGCAATAAAAGCCCTGCTCAGCCAAGGTTCGGGGCCCAGAATTTGAAGACTGTCTCCTCTGGGTCCGCGTGTGTAATAAAGCCTCACTCCATTACCCCAAATCGCGCCAGAGTCATTATTTTCCAAATTATTTTCCGTACCATTTTGAACCCTGCATCTGATAGGTTGGCTATCTCTTCATCACCTAGTTTTACTTTTGAAGTGTTTTGGTTTTTTTTTTTTAATTTATTTATCTTTAGAGGGAAGGGAAGGAGAGAGGGAGAGAAACATCAATGTGTGGTTGCCTCTCGTGCGTCTCCTGCCGGGAACTGGCCTGCAACCCAGGCATGTACCCTGACTGGGAATCGAACCGCGATCCTTTGGTTTGCAGGCCCGCGCTTAATCCACTGAACTACACCAGCCAGAGCTACTTTTGAAGTTTTGATTTGTTCTTTCATTTGGGCCACATTTTTTTGTCTTGCCTCACCTGTCCTGTTATAAGAGGTGGAACCTTAGGTATTTGCCAGGGAGTGGCAACTCACTTTGCTGTATTGTGATGCTGTATGTGGGGGAGGGGTCCAAGAGGAAACAATGCTGCCTGCTTGGCTCTCACCCTGCTTTCAGTCACATCCCCCACAACCCACAAGTGAGTTGCAACCTTCTAGTGCTGATTCCTGCTGGGTAGGTTTGTGCACATTCTAGGACCCGTAGTTTCCTCCAACGGACTCTCCTGTGAAACTAGGATCTTCTCCCATCACCAAAACCAACACTATTTTACAGCCAGAGGTTTTCAGGCTTTCTTTCCCTGCGCTTGAACCCAGGGTTACGCAGTCTGTCTCGCTTGCCAATTGTTCCTCCCAACTTATTCACATGTGAATGTGGAACCACCCAGTCCACCAGCCTCTGCCTCACCAACCTGGTCCTGCAGCCACCCTTTGCCATACATCCTATTCGCCCTAGCTGCCCATCTCCTCCCCTCCTACCAGTCTGGGTGAATATTTCTTCTTTAACTCCTTTGTTGTTGGTCTTCCATACAGTTTGATCTTCTGGCAGTTCTGCTTGTTTTTTGTTTTTAAATTGGTTGTTATCTTTCTTTCGGTTGTGCAAGGAGGCAAAGAGTACCTACCTACGCCTCCACCTTGGCTGGAAGCCTAGGCACCATCATTAAAGAGTACTAAACAAAGCTAATAAGGGTGGTAGGAGTATTCAGAAACTATGATGGATTAAACAAAGACTGAAATAACTGGGAATTTTTAATGCTTCTAAGGTATTGAGTTATTCATCTTACTACTAAAAATCAAAACTTGTGTCGTGAGCATGTAGCTCGTCTGGTTAGAGCGTCATCTCATACGCCAAGGATGCAGGTTGGATCCCCAATCAGGGCACATACAAGAATCAACCAATGAATGCATAAATAAGTAAATCAACAAATCGATGTTTCTCTCTTTTCCTTTCTCTCTCTCTCAAAAATCAATAAATAAAAAAATAAAAATACAGAATTTCGTGAAGACTAGTGTAATAAGTTCCTTGGGGGGAGGGGCATTTGCCACTAAAAAAAAAAAAAAAAGACTAGAAGTGTATCAGTAAGGTTAACAGTGGTAGAAATTTTTTATTTCCTTCTTTGTGCTTATTCGTATTTTTAATATCTCCTCAAATGAGAAGAAAACTGCTTTTATAACAAAAATTAAAAAAAAATAAGTACCATTGACCCTTGAACAACATAGGGGTCAAAGTGCATGGGTCCACTTATACAAGGATTTTTTTTTTCAGTATGTAGAGCACTGTATCCCTGACTGGTGTAGCTCAGTGGAATGAGTACAGGCCTGTTAACAAAAGGGTCGCCAGTTCCATTCCCAGTCAGGGCACATGCCTGGGTTGCGCACCAGGTCCCCAGTGGGGGGGCGTGTGAGAGGCAACCACACATTGATGTTTCTCTCCCTCTTTCTCCTTCCCTTCTCTCTAAAAATAAATAAAATGTTTTTTAAAAATAGAGTACTGTGAATGTATTTTTCTTCCTTATCATTTTCCTAATAACATTTTTTCTTTAGCTACTTTACTATAAGACCACAGTACATAACACATACACGTATGTGTTAATCAACTGTTATATTCTCAGTAAGGTTTCCAGTCAACAATAGGCTATTAGTAGTTAAGTTTTAGGGAAGTCAAGAATTACATGTGGATTTTTAATTGTGCAGGAGTCAGTGCCCTTAACTACCATGTTGTTCAAGAGTCAACTGTACTTTTAAACTCATATTCATACACAAAGATAATTTGTTCTCTGGGTTCTATACTCTTCTCCCCTACCCTTAGGTAGAAAATAGGTCTGGAAACACCTATACGTAACAAAACCATGGAAGTATGCCTCCTGTACTTATAAGTGATAAATGACATTCTGCCTTGTATTTGTCTACTGATGTGCAAGAAGAAAATGTCTGAATGCACTACACTAGCAGGGCCCTCTCTATGTAGGGCTATCATCGCATCAAACAAAGAGACAAATCAGTATCTTACTGAAACTAGAAATGTTCAAAGATAAGAAAAATCACAGAGCTTTCAGGTCAGGTCAAAATGCTAAAAAGTGATGTGAGATAAGAGAATATAATTATGAGCTTAAGAAATGCAAAGTCCTTAATTTATATCACAGTACTTTTCACCTACTGACACACTGCTTGTTAAGACTAAATTCCTTTTTAATGTTATGTTTCAGTTCCTCGACTAAACTGTCAGGGATTCATCTGCAGGGAACCATGTCTTTTATTTCTTTTGTGTGTCCCCTACAGCACCTCATACAATTCCCACATAAGGTAAGTGCTCAATACATGCTTGCAATTGAATGACAAAATAATTAAGCCTACTTTGAGCTCACAGACTGAAACGCTCACACCTATAATTCACATGATTAAGCCTCCCTCTATGCAATAGTTTAATGGACATTCCTGGGGAGAGTACTGCTGAGTCTACTGAACTTATTACACTAGGTTTCTTCTACAGCAAAGAGCTCAAAGTACACGTGTAATGTTAAAATAGAATGCCTGACTACTGAGAAGGTGGGTGGGAAAGTGGGCAAGCGAAGGAAGAATATTATACTAGCTTGCCTCCAAAGAATAAGCATTATTCAGTCCTAGAGATTAAAACATTCCTAAACTGTGTCTGAACTAAGACTCCTGACATCACTTCATTAAACTTTGTACTGGCTAACTTCCATCACAATGAATACCATTAAAATCAAAAAGTCACCATAAAAAGGATTCTAAAAATCCTAGCTGATGGTCCATATGATTGTGTATTGTAAAATCTAGTTTTAATTATTTACTCTCTTTTTGCCAAAACAAAAGCTCTAAAGGTCAGAAAATGATAGTAGTATTGAAGAGGAAACAGAATAGGAGTAGAGAAAGGTAGGGCAGAGTCAGAAAATGATGGCTCTGGTGTGCTAAGTTATGAAATTTGGAGTTTATGCCCCAGAAAGTGGAAATCCCTAAGTGACAAATACCTGAGGGTTCAGCTCACAAAACAGGATGAGCTTAGACTACATTACAATCATCTCAATGGCATTATTTAATATTACACCATGTTGATGTTGTTCAGTAAACACCATGCTGATGCAGACACAAAAGGAATCTAAATGAAACCTATTCCTCTTGTCCTTGCTTTTCAACTAAGTCTCAACAATCAGTCGCTAGCCCTCTTCTCTACTCCCTGGCTGATTTTACCAGACCCCATGTTGTTTTGGTTTTGTTTAAAGTTTTTACTTGTTTAGACAGGGGAAGAGTGGTAGAAAAAGGAGGAGAGAAACATCAATCGGTTGCCTCTGGCACACCCCCAACCGGGGATCTGGCCTACAACCCAGACATGTGCCCTGACTGGAATCGAACCAGTGACCTTTCGGGTTGCAGGTCAGGCACCCAATCCACTGAGCCACTGGTCAGTACCAGACCCATGTTTTAAACACAATCTATGTACTGATGACATCCCAAATATATATTCACAGCCCTGACTTAGACTCTGGGGTCCAGACTTGATCAGTCAACTCCCAACTCAATGGTTATTCCTGAGTTATCTAGGGAGGATCACAAACTCAATGTACCCAACCAAACTCTTCATTTTAAACCCCAGACTAGCTCCTTCCAGTTTTCCAGCTCTGTTTACATGGCACCAGTTGCTCTAGCTAAGAACCTGCACTTATCTTTGATTCCTCTCTTTCTCTTAATGCCCACAACTAATCAATCAGCAAATTCTACCTTCAAAAATTACATTGACCCCATCTCAAATATTAAAGGGACTTATTTAAGAAAAAGATCAAAACCATAAATAGTAAAATGACAACAAACTCACAGCTATCAACAACTGAATCTAAAAAAACAAAACAAACTAAGCATATAATCAGAATAGGAACAGAATCATAGGTATGGATATCAGTTGGAGGATTATCAGCAGGGAGGGGTAAGGGGGAGAATAGAGGAAAAGATACAGGAATTAAGAAGCATAATTGGTAGGTAAAAAAAGAGAGGAATGTTAAGAATAGTGCAGGGAATGGAGAAGCCAAATATTTTATATGCACCACCCATGGACATGAACTAAGGGGCGGGGATAGCTCGAGGGAAGAGGGGTGCCAGCAGAGTGGGGCAAAGGGGGGAAAATTGAGAACGGTAATAGCATATTCAATAAAATTTACTTTAAAAAAATATATTCTTTAGGTCTACACCAGAAGGAGGGAAGGAAGGAAGGAAGGAAGGAAGGAAGGAAGGAAGGAAGGAAGGAAGGAAGGAAGGGATGATTTATTTTAATATAATAGCCCTGGCTGGTATGGCTGAGTAGATTGAGTGCTGACCTGCAAACCAAAGGGTCACTGGTTCAATTCCCAGTCAGGGCACATACCTGGGTTCTGGGCTGGGACCCCAGTGGGGGGCATGTGAGAGGCAATCACACACTGATGTTTTTCTCCCTCTCTTTCTCTCTCCCTTTCCCTCTCTCTAAAAATAAATAAAATCTTTAATAAATATTTAAAAAATAAAGAAATCTGATTGAACTGTGTAATGTATCAGTATTTATTGATTACTTAATTATAACATATGTACCATGCTAACATAACGTGTTAGCATGTTGTGTTAATAGGGAAAACTAGGTGTTGGGTATATGGAAAATCTCTATAACATTTTCTGCAACTTTTCTATAAATGTAACAGTTCTAAAAGTTTATTTTCTTTAATTAAATTCATCCAAAATATAAAAAAAAACAATTCATCCAAAAATCCTACCACTCAAATAAAATCACCGGTAATTCAAATTTTATATATACCATTCCAGACTTCATGGTTAACTTTTTTTTTAATTATTTATTTATTTTTTCAAAGAGAGTGGAAGGGAGGGAGAAAGAGAGGGACAGAAACACCGATGTGTGACAGACACCTCGATCAGTTGCCTCTCACACACAGCCCAACCAAGGGTTGGGCTGCAAGGCAAGTATGTGCGCCCATGGGGAGTCAAACCAGCGACCTTTCCTTTTGTGGGACAACACTCAATCAACTGAGCCACACCAGTCAGGGCGCCAGGTGACCTTTGATGACATTTTAGACATCTATTCAAATTAACACATATAAGTATCTTCCTACAAAAACGTGATCACATTATACATAATTTTGTAACCTACCTTTTACACTTAAGAAAATAGATATGCTTTCCAAGTCATTAGTAGAAATCTGTATCATGTCTAGAAGCTATAAGGTATTACCTTCTATGAAGGCACTATATTTACTTAACCAATCTCCTATTATACAATACCTAAGTTTTTTCAGTTTTTGTTATTATAAAAACTATGGCAAAACAACTCTTAAAAGAAAATGTTTGCAAGCCTATGAATTAGCACCTTAACACAGATAAGGCACTGCTGAGTCAAAGGACATACAGGTTTTTAATACTTTCAGTAAGTATAGTCAAAATGCCCTCCTCCACTAAGGATGTTCATATGTAAATATCCACCAACAGCAGTGTATGAATGTATCAACTTCCCCACTCTTATGCCAATACCAGATATTAATATATTATTACAAAAATGCCAATCTGCCATCTAGACTGTGGTGGGAAGTTATTTTGTGTTGTGTACAATTGAAAAATGATTTATTTTTATCTTTATTGGTCATTTTTATGTCCCTGCGTGTGTGACCTACCTATTCATGTCTTTTGCCCATCCAATAGACATTAAGGTCATTAATCTAGGTCCAACACATAGTACAAGATTTTTTTCCCCTGCTATTTGCCTGGCTTTGCTCATCACTGGATCCCCTATACCTAAAAAACTGCCTGACACATAGTAAGTACTCAGTAAATATGTTAAATGAATATTAAATGAATAAATTTGTTTTTTAACTTTATAGTGTTTTTGCCAACTAAAGGTGGTTTTATGCAATAATTCTATAAATCTTTGGATTCAAGCTTTTTATGGATTCTGCCTTTGCAGTCAGGCTTAGAACAACTCATCCTAGTACAAGATTGGAAAATGGTTTACCTATTTTTTGAAGTAGTAATTTTCTGACTTTACATTTTATATTTAAATATCTAATTCACCTGGATTTCATTTTATTTACATTTTCAGGTACAATTCTATTTTTCCCCAAATGGTTGGTTAGTCACTTGTTCCATAAAAATTAAAAGTAAATAAATCTAGCACTGGCTGGCATGGCTTAGTGGATTGAGTGCCAGCCTGCAAACCAAACAAAGGGTTCCTAGTTCGACTCCCAGTCAGGGCACATGCCTGGGTTTGGGGCCAGGTCCCCAGTAGGGGGCGCATGAGAGGCAACCACATTGATGTTTCTCTCCCTCTTTCTCCCTCCCTTCCCCTTTCTCTAAAATTAAATAAATAAAATCTCTTTAAAAAGCAAATAAATCTAATAAATAAAAATAGAAAAGGTTCAATTTCCCTTACAAGTTAGTAAAGATAATTTTTACATGAAAAAAATGGTTCCAATATAATTTTGAAGTTTTCTCAACTACTATGAAAAGCCACTTTTATAGTACAAGACAGCCTAATATATTTCTAAATTTGTTATTCTCTTCCACTGCTCTATTCCAGACTTACTATTACAGCTTTATTTGTATATCCACTAGTGTAATTCCCTCCCCACCTCACTTTTCTCTTTCAAAAATTTTCCTACTTTACAGGTTCATTCCTCCAAATGAACTTTAGAATTATTTTGCCAAGTTTTCAAAAGGAATCGGATTGGAATTCCATAAAATTATCATCTGTATGACCTTATGCAAATTACTTAATCTCTCCTTTGCTATTTCCCTCATTGGTAAGTGGAAATAATAGTACTTACCTTATAGGGTTTTTTTATGAGAACTAAATGAATTAAAACATATAAGGTACTATGCTAGAAAGATAGTCACTATTATTACAATTGTTCAAAAGTGAAAACTATTATTATGATTGCTCAATGTTTCTCAGATCACGCTCCCACAAACTCAAAGGCCCTTTAAGATACATCAAAAGGTAGCATAAACCCTAAAGAGTGATATGAAAAATACATCACGGATACTTCTTTCATTTAACTAAAGGCCTTGACCTTCGGTAGAGCGAAGAGCTGTACCTGGGAGAAGAGGACCGAAGGCTGGTGGCAGGGAGCCTCAGCGGTTTACAAGTACTGGCCCACCACGGGGAGAAGCCTTGGGGGGCGTCAGCAAGCCCCTTCCAATTACTTGTGTGTCCTCAGCTCCAGTTACGACAATACAAACCTCGATCTCTTTCCTTCCCTCGAGGGACTAGACATCTGAAAGGAGTTTTCATGTAAGAAAAGGGGCAGGTGCAGAGTACAAATGCTACTGATAAATACGGACAAATGTGCTAGAATATCATAACAAACTACCACCCCCAGATTTCTCACATCCCTGTAATGATGTTGGGAGAGGGAACCGCTGCGAAAAGATGGAATTGTCTCATGATCGTGAACAATTTGCTCACTGTTAATTCCTCCGTTACCTGCAAAACGTTGGGATAAGGCGGAGGTCATATACCATATGAAGGACCTTGAAAAAGTAATCTATACACAAGCTAAAATATAAAGGAGGAAAATGAAAGCCACGAGTGGCAACGGGACTGGCTAGTTACAAAGGCAGCCAAGGCTTGGATGAACCCCGGGCCCCCAACGCCCAGACGTCGGCTCATTCCACCACACCACAGCGGCTCTCGGCGAGGCTTGCCACGCTTCCATGTGGGAGGAGCAACAGCAGACACTCCGGGCGCTGCCAACCCGCAGAAAACGCGCAGAGCGGCGCGGTCGCGGGCACGTGACTGGCTGACTACGCGTCTCCCCGCTCCCCTCCTCCCCCTTCCTCGCGCCAGCAGCACGCGCTGCCAACCTCGTCATGTGACCTTCACGCGGCCCCAGCGCTCCCCCTGCTCGGCGACTCTTTCCAGCAGCCATTTTGATGAGAACTTGTCGTCCGTGCTCGGTGCGGTGCTGAAGACCGCGAAAACCCGTGGCCAGATTTTACAAGCCGCATAGGCGCTTCGAAAAAAAGCTTCGGCCGTCAGGGCTGAGCAGAACCTCACGGAACACGTCGCACCCCGGGGCGCCGGGGCAAGCTGTGGGTGCTCCTCGGCCTGCGATTGGCTGTGGCGTGCACGTGACGACATTGACCCCCTCAACCCTCTCCTTCCCCGCTCCCACAAAATACACCCAAACTGACTCCTTAACACCTCGCGCCAAACACACGCCACTGGGCGCGTGGGGACGGACGGAACGCGTGGCAACCAAGGCGCCTGCGCGTACCTGCCGGGGCCGATCGCAGCGGACCCACGCGCCGTTCCGCTCCTCTCACGGGTCCGGGAATCCTCGCGCTGCTGGACCACCCGGCTACTCATTGGCTGCCAGCTTTAGTCACGTGCTCAGCTCAGTCCGGCCCCTAACCGCTAATCACCTGGCACTGTGCTCGAAGCGGCGCCGAAAGTCGTTCGCACGCGGAAAGGGAGGCCAGTTGGAGGGCCTCCTTTCCTGCCGTTAGGGGGTTGTGCTTATAAAGGAAGAACGAAAAAGCAAGGTCTTAAAGCCAAGCAAGCTCACACCTACCGGTTTAACTTCGCGTGCCCCTCCAGGAACCGGGAACCATCGCCCTTGGGCGCTCCCCGATGCACGCCGGGATACGTCTGGCGCCCCTCGGTGTGCTGCAGAGCATGCCGGGAAAAGCACCTCTCCCGATTTCCTGGCTCTCACCTCCGGGGCATTCCTTTCATGTCCCCTTGAAAGCCGGTCCTTGGACTCAGAATAAGGCGGTTTGAGTAATTATGGGAGTGTAACTGGATATAACAGGCACTTCCAGTCCCCTCCCCCTTACTTTTTCGATCTGTGTGGTCTTGAGGAAACTGCTTAACCTTTCTTGGAGCATGCATTTAGTAAGTGCCTGCTGAGTGCCTTTGGGAACATTGCAAAAAAAAAAAAAAAATAGCAAGGGTATTTGCCTATTAGTAAACTACCAGTCTTTCCTGGTCAGTGGAAAAGAATGCTAATTTACATACAACTTCAAACCCCACTCGGGAGAGTAATTAACACCTAGAATTTCTCTTGGAGCAGAAGATCAGTCCTTTCTTGGTAAACTTAACTACTGGAAAAAGCATTTGAGATATCGCTCCTCCACAGTTGACTAGCTCAAATAAACTCCTAATTCTCTAATCAAAACAAACTAAAACGCCACTCTTGTTAGGGATAGTAGGGGGGCAGGGGAGGAAGGAACAGGAGGCAAGAGGCTTTTTAAAGGGGCCATAGGTATGGCCTCGTTACATTTTCCGGCTCAAGCTAATACTAGCTATGGTATATTGGAAACGAGAAAAAAGGTGGTCTCACATCAAAACAAGTTAATTTTGTAAACTAATCACAAGCCAACCTCCAAGTAAAAACATTCTACTCCAATGAAGTCCCTAATTAAAATAATTTATACCTCTTCTGCTTTGAACTTCATTCCTCAATTTTGCTGATTTCAAAATTTTATTTCATGCCCTGGTTGGTGTGGCTCAGTGAATTGAGTGCCAGCCTACGAAAGGTCGCTGGTTCGATACCCAATTAGGGCATATGCCTGGGTTCCCGGCCAGGTCTCTAGCTGGGGGTGAGCTAGAGGCAACTGATTGATGTATCTCTCACACATCCATTTAGCTCTGACACATAGACGTTTCCCTCTCTTCCTCCCTTCCCCTCTCTCTAAAAATAAGTAAAATCTTTTTTTTTTTAAAAAAAAACATCATTTTAGTTCAAAATTTCAGAAATTATCGAAATTGGGGAATTAGAAATAAAATGTTTCTTGATTTATAAAATGGATACTACCAAACTGAAACATAATTTCAGACTCCCTTTTCAGGCTTCAAGGTATGTGATGAACCTAATTAATTATCAGAAAATTATTTCCTGAGTAGAAAATCAAAAGAAGGGGATTAAACTTCTGGATATTTATCATATCGTTTCTCGGATTTTGACTAACATCAAGTGTCGTATCTTTTCTTACCAGTCTAAACTTCTGGGTATTTATTCAAAGAACATAAAAACACTAATTTGAAAAGATATATGCACCCCTATATTCATTGCAGCATTATTTACAATAACCAAGATATGCAAGCAGCCCACGTGTCCACTGTGGGAGGAGTGGATAAACAGGATGTATACATATACACGCACACACTCAGCCCTAAAAACACTGAAATTCGCCACTTATGACAGCATCGATGGACTGCGAGGGCATTATGCTAAATGAAATAAGTCAGATGAAAAAAGAAAAAACCATATGATTCCACTTACATGTGGAATATAAAACAAAAAAGAAATGAACAAACAAAACAAAAACAAACTTAACTACAGACAACAGATTAGTAGTTACCAGAGGAGAAGGTAGGGTAGAAGAAAGGCAAAATGTGTGAAAGGGGGTCAAATGAATAACAACAAAGGAAATCTCGTTTAAATGTATAGCATATCTGTATACACTATAGTGTATGCAGATATTAAATTACAATGTACACCTGAAAATTATACAATGTTACTAACAAATGTTACAAAAAGTGTAATAATAAATTAATTGATAAAATAATATAAATATAAAAGAAAGGGAATAAGATGATCACATAATAAACCATTATGGCCATTAAACCATATCTATGTTAAAGTTGAAGTTTATGAAACACTCCAATATACCTTAGTGTTTGAAATCTTAACAACAATGCTAAGAGAAAAATGCTATACTAATTTTACCATCTTCTGAGACAATGTTGAGTAGAAGGGTGGAAAATGTGGGGTTTTTAAAGATTTTATTTATTTATTTTTAGACAGAGGGGAAGGGAGGGAGAAAGAGAGGGAGAGAAACATCAATGTGTGGTTGCCTCTCACGTGCCCCCTACTGGGGACCTGGCCAGCAACCCAGGGATGTGCCCTGACTGGGAATCCAACCGGCAACCCTTTGGTTCCCAGGCCATCACTGGAAAATGTGTTTTAACATATGCTCCTGTCAAACTGATGCCCAAATAGGTTTGGGGTTTATTGGATAAAGTGAAAACAAGCCAGGCCTTAAAGTCAGACCCATCTGGGTCTGACACTTGCAGTTCTCTCGCTTGTTGTACTTCAATCCTGAACAGCTTTTAAACCTTTTGAGGCTCAGTACCTTGAACTATAAATTGGGGCCCATCATACTTTAGTTTTGGGATTATCATGCTGATTCGGAGATAAAACTATTGAGAATACCTGTCACAGTCCTTGGTAAATAGGAAGCACTCTATAAATCTGACTATTACTTATTGACAAAGATTGTATTCTAACCAGCATCCTGTTCTCTCTCCAATACAACAGATTCTTGAATCTTTCTTTCTCCACTATTCTCTGTCTCCCCTAGACAGTGCTAGAATCACACTAACAGATTCTTACACTGCAGATCTCTTTTAGACTTCTCGATGACTATTGCCCATCTGTTGGTACAAATTGTTACCTTATCTCCTGCTTTCATTTCAGGGTTTTTTTTCCTCTTAACATATTTAAAATGCTGATCTGTAGACATTATTGAAGTAAAATGATGATACTTAAAGGAGGTTAAAACTGTGTATATCTATATACTTCAGAATAAAAATACCCTCAAAACTCACACTTCCTTTCACTTATATAACAATATTTTAGATGCTCCCTTCCCAGTCGCCTTCCAGTGGTTGCTTTTATATTCTTCTAGTTTCATTACCAACTTATATCAAAGGGAAGGTTTAGCTAAGGCAGAGTTACCCATACACATCTGAAATTCAGTATTTCCAAATTCAAATTAATTATATATTCTTTCAACCCACACACCAACTACTACTGTATTTCCTTAAATGGGCAATAATGCCACCATTTTGATAACTCTTCCAGTCTCGGAAACCTCCATGATCCTTAATGGTTTCTTCTCATTGGTTTTCGACAATCAATTGGTTACAAAGTACTGTGGCTTCTTTAAAAAAAAAAAAAAAAAAAAAAAAAAAACTTTTTCATTGATTTCTTTTGAGAGAGAGAGAGAGAGAGGAAGGGAGAGAGAAAAACATTAATTTGTTGTTCTACTTATTTATGCATTCATTGGCTGATTCTTTTATGTGCCCTGTCCATAGATCAAACCTACAACCTTGGTGCATCAGGATGACACTCTAACCAACTGAGCACCAGCCAGGGCCAAAATTCTGTTGCTTCTAACCTTTAAATTTCTTTTAAATCCAACCCCTACTTTCCATTTCTTCCACCATTGCTTTAGTTCAACCTTTATCACTATGAGAACTTACAAATATAAGTTTTTCACTATAATAAAAATAATAGCATGTTAAAGTTTATTTCAGAATATAAAATATGTGGGAACTTCTGGCCAAGATGGAGGTGTAGGCAAATATACTTTTCCTCCTCACACAACCAAAAGAAGGACAACAAGTTTAAAAACAAAATAACAACCAGAACTGTCAGAAAATCAAACTGTATGGAAGTCCAACAAGCAAGGTGTTAAAGAAACATTCATCCAGACTGGTAGGAGGGGCAGAGAAAGGCAGTCAGGCCAGAGAGAACACCTGGCAAGGCAGTGGCTGGAGGACAGGGGTGGGTGAGGTGACAGCTAGAAGACTGGGCTGTCCCATATTCATGGGCAGATAAGCCAGGAGGAACAAATGGGGAGCGAGGCAGACTGCGCAACCCAGGGTTCCAGCATGGGAAAAGAAAGCCTCAAACCTCTGGCTGTAAAAACCTGTATGATGATGGGAGAAACTCCCAGACTCACAGGAGAGTTCATTGCAGAGACTTGCAAGGTCCTAGAATGTACACAAACCCACTCACCCAAGAATCAGCACCAGAAGGGCCCAATTTGCTTGTGGATAGTGGAGGAAAGGACTGAAAGCTGGGCAAAAGCCAAGCAAGCAGCACTATTTCCTCTCGGACCCTTCCCCCACATACAGCTCCATAATACAGTGAAGTGAGTTGCCTCACCCTGGTGAATACCTAAGGCTCCGCCCCTTACAACATGACAGGTGAGGCAAGACAAAAAAATATGGCCCAAATGAAAGAACAGATCAAAACTTCAAAAGTAGAACTAAGTGATGAAGAGATAGTCAACCTATCAGATGCAGGATTCAAAACACTGGTAATCAGAATGCTCACAGAAATGGTTGAGTATGGTCACAAAATAGAAGAAAAAGTGAAAGCTATGCAAAGTGAAATAAAGCAAAATATACAGGGAACCAACAGTGAAGGGAAGGAATCTGGGACAGAAGGAAAGAACAAGAATTCAAAAAAAAAAAAAAGAGAGAGGCTTAGGAACCTCCAGGATAACCCTAACATTCCAACCTCCGAATCATAGGGTTTCCAGAAGGAGAAAAGGAAGAGCAAGAAACTGTAAGCTAATTTGAAGAAATAATGAAGGAGAACTTCCCCAATCTGGCAAAGGAAGTAGATTTCCAGGAAGTCCAGGAAGCTCGGAGAGTCCCAAAGAAGTTGGACTCAAGGAAGCACACACCAAGGCTCATCATAATTACATTACCTTAGGTTAAAGATAAAGAGAGAATCTTAGAAGCAGGAAGAGAAAAGGAGACAGTTACCTACAAAGGAGTGCCCATAAGACTGTCAGCTGATTTCTCAAAAGAGGCCTTACAGGCCAGGTTGGAAAGGGGTTGGAAAGAAGTATTTGAAGTCATGAAGGCAAGGACCTCCAACCAAGATTATTCTATCCAGCAAAGCCATCAGTTAGAATGGAAGGGCAGATAAAGTGCTTCTCAGATAAGGTCAAGTTAAAGGAGTTCATCATCATCAAGCCCTTAGCATATGAAATTTTAAAGGGGCTTATCTAAGAAAAAGAAGAAGATCAAAACCATGAGCAGTAAAATGACAAGAAACTCACAACTATCAACAATTGAACCTCAAGCAAAAACAAAAACAAACTAAGCCAACACCTACAACAGGAACAGAAGAATCACAGAAATGGAGATCACATGGAGGGCTGTCAGCAGGGAGGGAGAGTGGGGAGAATGGGAGAAAAGGCACAGGGAATAAGAAACATGAATGGTAGGTACAAAATAGACAAGGGAGGTTAAGAATAGTATAGGAAATGAAGAAGCCAAAGAACTTGTATGTTCAACCCATGGACATGAACTAAGCGGTATAGGGGAATGCTGGAGGGAGGGTGGTGCATGGTGGAAGGGATAAAAGGGAGGAAAAAAATGGGACAACTGTAATAGCATAATCAATAAAATATACTTTAAAAAATAATATAAAATATGTTATCTTTCCCTGGCTGCTGTGGCTCAGTGGATTGAGCATGGACTGTGAACCAAAGGGTCATCCGTTTGATTCCCAGTCAGGGCACATGCCTGGGTTGCAGGCCAGGTCCCCAGTGGGGGCCACATGAGAAGCAACCACACAATGATGTTTCACTCCCTTTCTCACTCCCTTCCCCTCTCTCTAAAAATAAATAAACCAAATCTTTTTTGAAAAAATATCATCCATGTTGTTTTTGCAATAGACCATACAGGTTTCTAATGCCCTACATTGTGAATGTTCTTAGTAAGGATAAGTGAAATACTTCTGCTCATATAAGCAAATACAGGGTCTGGCACAAATAATGCCCCTCTTTATTACAAAATCTTTTATCACAAAACCATAAGCATGTAATTCTGCGACATAGCAATATCATACTCAAGCACACCCCATGACATTGGAGATGAAATGTTCAAGTTGAAACTATAAATGATCACACCTACATTATTACCCTGCCAACCACACTTCAGCAGGCCTTACTTCTGCCAGACCCTGCATACATACAATGAAACATTATTGAGCCTTAAAAAAGAAGAAACATCTGACACGTGCTACAACATGGATGAACCTCGAAGATACTGTGCTAAGTGAATGAAGCCAGGCACACAAAAAAAACAAATCCTTCATTTATGTTTCCACCCCTGTAAGGTACCTGGAGTGATCAGATTCATAGAGACATAAAGTAGATGTGTCGCCAGGGGCTGGGGGGAGGGGAAAACAGGCAGTCAGTTGTTTAAAGGAAACAGAGTTTCAATTTTGCAAGGGGAAGAGAGTTCTGGGGATTAGTCGAAAAACAATGTAAATTTACTTAACGCTACTGAACTACAGTCAAAATGATTAAGCTGGCAAATTTTACATCGTATATATTTTACCACAATTTTTGTAAAAACACATCAGATACTTGTTGGCTGGATGAAAGAATGAATGGACATACAACGTAAGACTGGTTTTTTTCTTCTGTCCTCCTGGGAGGACACATTTGATTGATTTTAGAGAGAGAGGGAGGAAGAGAAAGAAAAAGAAACATCGATATGTGGGTTGCCTGCCATGCATACCCCATCCAGGGGGCCGGGGACTGAACCCTGAACCTTTCCGTGCACAGAACTGGGTTCCAACCAACCAAGCCACACCCACCAGGGCCTAAGACTGAGGTTTCTCTTTTTTTAAGCATTTCAACATTTTTAGAGATGGGGGAAAGAGGGAGAAAAACATTGACATGTGAGAGAAGCATCCACTGGGGACCTGGCCTGCAACCCACGCATGTGCCCTGACTGGGAACTGAAGCGGTGACCCTTGGCCCTGCAGGCCAGCGCTCAACCCACTGAGCCACACCAGCCAGAGCTAGACTGATGTTTCTGATACGAATTTACCGTTTCTTTTTTTTTTTTTTTTTAAGATTGTACTTATTTATTTATTTTTAGAGAGAGGGGAAGGGAAAGAGAAAGAAAGAAAAACACCAATGTGCAAGAGAAACATCGTTTGGTTGTCTCTTTCAAGCCCCTAACGGGGTCCTGGCCCACAACCCAGGCGTGTGCACTGAGCAGGAATCACACTGGGAAACTTTCAGTTTGTGGGGCTATGCCCACCCCACTGGGCCCCACCATGCAGGGCCTCATTACCATTCCAAGTTCACTGGATCTGGCTACCTCTAATGATGGCTAGTATTAAGTGAGTGTGTGTGTGTGTGAGAAAGAGAGGGAAAGAGAGACAGAGACAGACAGTGAAACAGACAGCCGAAAAAAATATGATGGATTCCAGAATTAGTGAAGTGTCACCCTGAAAATCACTGTGTAATTTGTGACTTATATCAAAAGCCAAGTTTTGATTTTTAATAAAAACAGCAAGTATCACACCGTATCTTCTCTTCGGTGTGCGCCCTGAGTCAGACTGTCTCTGTGTCTTTGTCTCCTGTGTGTGTGTCCCTTCCTTGCTTCTTGGCCGCAGCACTTCACTCAGTTCTTCCCTCGGACTGCTACCTGGCTTGCTCGTCTCCAGTCTCTCATCCTCTCCGATCCATCCTCCACACTGCCCCCAGGTTGATCTTATCCCTTCTGAAGCACCGATCACATCATATGACGCCTCCACATAAAACCACTGATGAAGTCCAACCTATCAATCTTTTCTTTACGATGAGTACTTATCATATCTCATTAAGAAAGCTTTGCCCATCCCAACGTTGTAAAGATTTTCCTCTGTGCTTTTGCAGGTGTTTTATGGTTTAGCGTTTACATTTAGGTCTAATACATACCTCAAATTAATATCAGTGTATATTGTAAGGTAGGGGTTAAGGTTCTTTTTTTCCCCATAAGCGTATCAAATTGATTCAACACTATTTGTGGAAGGCGATTTTCCTCCTTTAATTACCTTGGTACCTGTCATAGTTATTTGTCACTCTGAAACAAATTACCCCAAAACTTAGAAGCTTAAAACAGCAAATATTGATTACCTCACAGTTTCTGTGGTAAAGAAATCTGGGGACAGTTTCGCTGGGCGCTCTGGAAAAAAGTTTCTCGTGAGGTTGAGTCAAGCTGTTGGCCAGGGCTGTGGTCTCATCTAAGGGCTTGATTCAAGGGAACAGCAGTCTCGTTCCAAGCTCATTCACATGGGTCTTGGCAGGCCTTGGTCCCTCTCCACCTGGCCCTCTCCAGAGGGCTGCCTTACCGTACAACAGCTAGATCTTTACCAATAGCAAGCCATCCAAGAGAGAAAGAGTGTCACAAGATGTAAGCTATAGTTTTGTTTTTAAACTCCCTCCAGAAGTAACATCCTGTCACTTCTGTCAGCCCACATGCAAGGGGAGGAGATTATACCAGGAGGTAGAAATCATCACGGGCTATCTTAGAGGCTGCCTACGACAGCATCCTTTTTCCCAAACCAATTGACTCTATACGTCTGGTCTATTTCTAGGCTCTCTTCTGTTCCGTTTATATTCATATTAATACTGTGCTGTCTTGATTTCTATAGCTTTACAGTGAGGTCTTGAGGTCCGGTAGTATCAGTCCCTCAACTTTATCTTTTTCACGATTATTTAGACTACTCTAAGTCCTTCATATTGTCACACACATTTTAAAATCAGTTTGTCAGTTTCTATGAAAAACCTGATGGTATTTTAATTGGAATTGCATTGAATCTACAGATCAATTTCTGAATAATATCTTAATAATATTGTTTCCCGGAGCAACAAGTATGAAAGACACCAAAACCCAAAACCGGGGGAGTGGATATGGGTGGGAGGTGGGGAGGGTTGGGGCAGTGGGCTGGGATGGGAGTAAAAGACAGATAACTGTACAAGAACAACAATTAAAATAAAAATTTTTTTAAATAAAATAAAAATAAATAAATAAATAATAATAATATTGTTTTCCAATCCATTAACATGTAGTCATAATACATATATTTGACCAAGGAGAAATATTCAGAATATATAAGGACCTCTATAACACAAAAATAAGAGAGCAACTAAATATTTTTTAAAGATTTTTATTTATTCATTTTTAGAGAAAAGGGAAGGAGAAAGAGTGGGAGAGAGACATCAATGTGTGGTTGCCTCTTGTGCGCCCCCCACTGGGGACCTGGCCTGCAACCCAGGCATGTGCCCTGACTGGGAATCGAACCTGCGACCCTTTGGTTTGCAGGCCGACGCTCAACCACTGAACTACGCCAGCCAGGGCAGCAACTAAATATTTTTTAAGTAGGCAAGACTTGAACTGACACAACAAAAAAAAAAATCTAAAAATATCTAATTAGCATATGAAAAGTTGCACAATACTATTAATTATCGGAAAAATACAAATAAAAACCACAATGAGATACTACTTCATATCCTCCAGAATGTCTAAAATTAAAAAAACTGACAATAGCAAGTGTCACTCTGATTTGGAGCAATAATAATTCTCTTACATTGCTGCTGGGAGTATAAAATGGTACCATCCTTTGGAAAGTAGTTTCACAATTTTCATAAAATTTTACTTTATTTTATTTTATTGATTGATTTGAGAGAGAGAGAGAGAGAGGAAGGGAGAGACAGACAGAGAGAGAAAGAGACATAGATTTGTCGTTCCTCTTATTTATGCATTCATTGGTGGATTCTTGTATGTGCCCTGACTGTGACTGAGCCTCAACCTTGGTGTATCAGGATAATGCTCTAGCCAACTGAGCTACCCAGCCAGGACATAAAATTTAACGTATACTAATGACCCAGAAATACAACTCCTAGATATTTACTCAAAAGAAATGAAAACATCTATCTCCAAAACAGTGTCATATGAGAATTTTTATAACAGCTCTTTTTTTTTTGATTCGCTGATCTTTAGAGAGAGAGAAACGCTGATCGGTTGTACCACCCACTTCTGCATTCATGGGTTGACTCCTGTCTGTGCCCTGATCAAACCAAAACCTCAGCGTAGGGGGATGATGCTCCAAACAACTGTGCTACCCAACCAGGGCCTATGACAGCGTTTTCCATAGCAACTGAAAACTAGAAACAGCCCGAATATCCATCAACAGATAAATAGATAAACAAATTGATTATCAATGCTCAACAATAAAAAGGAGCAAACCAAGAACAGGTGTGGCAATGTGGACAAATCTCTAAACACATGTTTAGCAAAAGAAGCCAAACGTATAATAATACACCTATGCGATTGCATTTATGTGACATTCTAGAACCAACAAAATTAATCTATAATGTGGTAGAATAAAGACGGCCCAAATTCTTTGTCACTGTCCTCAGTGAAAGGTGGGTTTATTTCTGTACCCCCTTGACATTTGGGCTGGTGTTGTGACTGGTATGACCTGCAGGATACAGCAGGAGTGGTGATGCCCCAGTTGGGGGTCTAGTCTTCAAAGGACGGGAAGCTTCCACTTTCTCCTTTTCGGAACCCATGTTTCAAGGAAGCCCAAATAGCTATGCGGAGGGAAAAATTAGGTTCCCGCATAGCGGTCCTCGCTGAGCTCCCAGCCGAGAGTGCTTGCTCCAACTTGCCAGCCTCGTGAGGGAGTCTTCTGGGGAGCGGATTCTCCGGCCTCAGCCGAGCTGTCCTCGCTGAGGCTGCAGAGAGCAGAAGCAAGTTGATTTCACGTAACCCTGACCAAGTTGCACTCTCATGAGCAAATGAAGGGCTTTCGTTATTTTTAGTCACTAGATCTGGGGATGGCTTTCTATATCAATACATAACCAAAACATATGGCAATACAAATCATATCAGTCTCTCTGGGGAAGGGGGAGGATCAATTGCAAAGGGCAAAGGGGATTTTCAGGACTGATGAAAATGTTCTTTGTCTTGATTGGGGTAGCAGTTATAAGAATCTATCAACATTCTTTGCACTATAGACTTAAAATCTAAATATTATCAAGTATGCAAAGTGTACCTAATGAAGTTGATTTAAAAATAATAATAACTTTGCTGGCTCTCTATGAACTGGAAAGTAAAGATAAAATTCCTCGCCTCACCTTGCTGGGATACTCCTCACAATGTAGCCCCAGCCTGAATTCCCAGGATATATCCTTCCTACCCTTTGCACTAAATCTAAACAAAATGATCTGCAGCTTCACATGGGCCCAGGCTTCTTGAGATTGTCTTCCTGGCTTGTCACTCCTTCCCCTCTCAGGTCACTGCAGCCCCCCCCCCCCCCCCCCCCCCCCCCCCCCCCCCCCCCCCCCCCCCCCCCCCCCCCCCCCCCCCCCCCCCCCCCCCCCCCCCCCCCCCCCACCGCCCATCATCCTGCGACGCCCACCTTTACCCACCCCTGTGCTGAGACCGTCTTAGTCACCACCTCCTCTCGCCTGCGGAACACTTTGTGAATACTTTCATTATAACACTTGCCATATTTTGTTGTAAGTTTTTCTTTACCTGTTTCTCTCCTTCACTACATCCTGACTTTCTTTAGGGAAGATACAACTTCTGAATCATCTTTGTATCACCATAATCTAAGTACCGGGCAAGTAATAGATAGTACTCAGTGAGTAAATGAATTGTAGCGTATTAGCCAGGCTCTCCTTTTGCTTTGTTTATCACTTCCCTGTTCTTCTCCAGCTCTCTGTGTATAGATGTCTCTTGAGTCTCCATCCACTGCCATCCTCCACTATCTGCTTTAGCCTCTGTCTCTCCCTCTCCCTGGCCCTCCCCCTCTCCCCCTCTCCCCCCTCCTCTCTCCCTGCCCGTGCCCCCTCTCCCTCCATCTTATCTATTTGGCAGTTTCTGAAGTCTCACCCAACAGCCCTGGTGAGGTAGCTCAGTGGGTTAGAGCTTTATGTCCCTTTACCACAGTTGCAGGTGCAATCCCTGGTCAGGGCACAAGAAATCTGTGTGTGTGTGTGTGTGTGTGTGTGTGTGT